>CAJVQA010000188.1:0-40459 GCA_910591915.1 Cetraspora pellucida
ATAATATATATATTATATAATTTATACATAGTACTTATAGTATCTTGTTGAACTTCATTGGCTCTATTGACAAAATATTCTCAATAGAGCAATGGACCAATGTCAATAGAGGTCTACTCCATTGAACCCAATAAATAAATGTGCCAACCCTGAGTACAGGCTTCTGGCCATCTTGTTAAATAGACAGTTGCAACAATAATATATCAATTATTTTGTTTAGTAATTAGTAAAGGTCTTACTAGATTAATTCCAATTTATTCAAAAGCTTATCTTATTTGAATAAGATGAAAAGGTTTAGTTCATTTGCCTTTTAGTCTTTTTTAATACTTTTTACATGTTTTAATATATTCTTGTACATCTCAATACATTTGGTCCCAATAGTATTGTTTAGCTATTTTATAATATATAAATCTGTTTCTAAGTGTCCTGTAATAGAATGCTTATGCATCATATAAAAAACAGGTTTTACTTTATTTCATTTGAAAATACAAAAAGAACTAGGGTTCTTTTTGTTTTTCTTGTATAATAATTCTTTTTTAGTAATAAAATGTCTAGCATAATGTTGTATTTGTTTAATCTATTACTGTGATAGAGAGTTAGATAACTTGTCTGATTTTATATAATTATATAAATTATAATAGAGATCTAGATTCATGAGAAAGGGTTTTGGTATAAAGTTTGTATCTGAAATTATGATAGAGCATCTACATTGAAGTAAACTCTTTCTGGTTTATAGATAATTTTAAAGTTATAGGGCTAAAGTTTTAGAATTCATTATTCTAAGTGTCTTTTAGATTTAGCAAATTGTAATTATTTAAGAACAGAATAGTTTGTAATTAGAATAAATTTGGCAGTTTCAAGATATTTGTGAAAATGTTCAATAGCCTATACAATTGCAGCACATTTAAGTTTAGTGATATTATAATTAACTTCTCTTTTAGTTAAACTTTTACTTGTATAGGCTATAGAGTGTTTTTTTCTGTTTTTATCTAATTAACTAAGAGTAGCTTTGAATCTATGATAAGAAGTATTGGTAGCTAAGATAAACAGTCTATCAAAGTTAGAATACTTTAATATAAAAATTGTGGTAAGTCTTTGTTTTAATTCTTTAAAAGCTTTTTGTTGTGGTTCATCCTATATATAAGAAGTTTTTTTATATAGCAGCTGATTTAAAGGCTGTGCTACTTTAGAGAAGTTATGAATAAACTGTCAATAGTACCTATTAGTCCTAAGAATGAACATAGTTGGATTACATTATTAGGTAGTTAAATCTTTTGAACAGCTTCTATCTTTTAAGAGTCAGATGCTATTCTAATAAAGATAATTATATATTCTAAAAATAGTAAGCTTTGCATTTAAAAATTATATTTTTCTAAATTTAATTGTAAACTAGCTTTTTTGATTCTAATAAAAGTTTGTTGTAAATATTCTAAATGTTCATCAAAGGTTTTAGAGTATACTATAGTATCATCAAGATAGACTATTACAAATTTCTATGCAATGTCTTGGTATACTCTATCTATTAATCATTAAAAGGTTGCAAGTGCATTACATAGTTTAAAAAGCATTACATTAAACTCTTAAATCCTATATCAAGTTACAAAAGTAGTTTTTTCTCTGTTTGTAAGATGCATAGCAACTTGCAAATATCTACTTGCAAGATCAAGTATAGAGAACTATTTGAATCTTTTTAAGATATTAAGCATTTCATCAATACAAAGTAAAGGGTAAGCATCTTTCTTAGTAATACTGTTAAGTTTATAATAGTTAACACAGAATTACAATTTGTCATTTTTCTTTTGTATTAATACAACTAGTAAGGTCCAGGAGCTAGAAAAGGATTGTATAAGTCTACTATCAAGCATTTATTAAATTTTTTCTTTAATAAATATTTGTTTTATAAAAAAAGAAGAGTAAGATTAAAATTGAATAGAAGGTTCTTTTTCTGTATAAATTTGATAAGTTACAAAATTAGTATGTTTTAATTCTATTGTATCTTATACAAAAAGATTTGAAAACTTTATTAGCAGCTAACTGAATTGTTTTCTTTATTTAGTATTTAAAGGTCCAATATTCAATTTAGAAAGTTCTGAGCTAACACTATATTCTTCATAAGAGATCATAGTATCTATTGTAAAAACTTAATGCATATTGTCTGATTTAATAGATAGTTTTTCATTCTGCCTGAGATGATCTAAAAATTTGACTTTTTTCATTCTTAAGCAAGAGAAGCATATCATTGTTGAGTAGTTTGAGTATCTTGTTAAAAGACTTATAAGAAGGTCTGAGTAAATCTTTTTAACTTTTTTAGCTTCTGTTGGAGCTGTAAAATAAGTTGGTTCTGGGTTTCAACTTGTTGTTGTAGTTGTGCAACTTGTAGTTGCAAGAGATCTAGTTTAGATAAAGTTGCATTAGTAGAGCTTAACAGAGAGTCTACTGGTTCTAGTATAGAAAGTTTATAGATAAAAACTAGTGAAAAAGCATAGTTTTAGCAATATTCTTGATAAACATCTAATTCATTTTAATGCTTAACATATAAGCATTTCTTGCAAAGATCAACAGAAGTACTAAATTGTTGATGAAGGTTGGTTATGGCAAGTTGATAATCAAATTCTAAATGGCTAATATTAAAAAACTTAGCTAATGTTTATTGAAGAAGTTGTTCTTCTTCTTTATTAAGGACAACTTGTTTAGCTTATAAAATAAGATCTATTTCTTCATATGTTCAAGGTCAGTTGATCTGGTTATTTACTTAAGATTCCAATGCTTCAGTAATAATAAGGTCTGTTTTTTGCAAATAGACTTTAGCAAGATAAAAAATATAAGTTAGATTCATTTTATACTAAGATTTAGCACTTCTAATTAACTCTGTATAATGTCTAATTTGAGTCTACAGATTATAGTTAGGGTTGTAAAAGACATCTGTACTGGCTTTGTAAACATATAAATGTTCAAGTTTACAAAACCATAGTTTTTCTGTAATATTTTCTAAATTATGCATTTTGTTCTTAGATTCAATATGTTTGTATAATTTGCATTTAACTAAGATTCTATATAAGTGTAATAGTACTGGCTTCTAGGATCATTACAATCAAGACTTTGGTAAAAGTCAGTATAACAACCTTTACAAACAAAAACTTTATTTAATTTGTATAAGGTTTTTAGTTTTTGAAAGTTTTTGCAATAGCAGCAATGATAGGTATGATAATTGCTATAATAGTATTGTTTTTGGGCTTCTACTTCATTAGGATTGCATTCATATTAATAGGTTTGATTCTGGTACTTGAAAGGAGCTAAGAGACAATTAACAGCAATATGTCCTATTGAGTTGCATTCATGACAAATATTTTGGGCCATTGTTAATAAAGATGTTCAGGGCTTTGGCAGTTTTTGCAAGTTTCTCATCAAGAGACTTGTAGTTGGCAATAAACAGCAATATGGCCTTTATAATAACATTAGTTGTAAGTATTTTGAGGGCAGTTAACAAAGAGGTAATTAGAGAATTTACAATTGCCACAAACATGAGTTGAAGCAGTTTGAATTCATCATTAAGGTTAGTAGATAGTTCATTCTTCATTGTCTGTTTCTGTGATAACTTAACCAGTATATGCTTTATAAAGAGTAAGGAATTCTTGTTTATAAAGATTAAGCTCTTTTGGGTCTGTTACTGTTGGTTGAGTAGATAAAGCATGATCACTTTTATAGGTTGTTAGTACTAAAACCTTTTTATTATTTCATTTAAATGAATAACAACTATTCTTCTAGTTATAACTGGCATCAACTTTCTTGAACCAGTTATTACCAAGAAGAAAAAAGTAAAAGATAGCAAAAACAACTTCAACAGTTATTGAAATAGTTATTTCTTCAATTTTTACAAGAAGGTTTTTAATAATTTCTAAAGGGCATATAGAAGTACTAGTTGCTGTAACAATTAGACTAATAGAGATTTGTTTAATTTTGAGTTCTAATTTTTTAATAGTCTAATAAGTAATTATACTAATAGCAGCACCACTATTAATAATAGCTTGGTAGAATCTATTTCTGAGTTAGATGTTGCATTTAACAGAGGTAGTATAAGTAGATGATTGAACTAGATTAGCATTTTTGGCTTTTTATACAGATATGCAAATATAGCTATATAAATAAAAAAGTTGTCAAGGAACTGTTTTTATTTATTTAGTATTGTAACAGAAGGAGTAGAGAGAGAATCTTCATGGCCAAGATAATTAATATCTTAATAATAGAGTGAAGGTAAAAGGAATTTAGTTTGTCTTCTATTACTATTATAAGAGTCCAAGTATCTGCTTTTTTTTTAGAATTTTCTCTTTCTCTAGAAGGGTTTTAATAATAGGATCTGTTATGACTTCAAGAGCAAGACTTTTGATTGCATTTATTATTTCTTCTATAATTGTTTTTTTGGTTAGATCATTGTTCCATTCCTCTGGTTCTATATTTAGTAATAAAATGTTCTGTACATTCACAGTAATGACAGTAATGTGTATTTTTGGCTGAAAGTCTGTTAGTGTTAGGTGTAGCTACATAGCAATCTGGTCTGTTAGCTGTTTAATAGCTTGGTCTGTTTTTGTAATAGTGTTGGTAGCCATTACATGTTCAGTTTCCTATTGTTTTGTAATAATAATAGCAGCATTTAGATTAGCAAGTTTACTAGCTTGCATATTGATAGAAAATTCAGTGTATAGTTCTTGAATAAATAGTTATTTAGTAAAGTTAGTAAGGAAGATATCATCTGAGTCAACTTATTTTTTAATTGTCTAAAACAATTGATATAGACATCTACTGTGTCTGGGTCTTGTTTGATATTAAAAAGCTGTTTCTATCAAATAGCTTTTTGTTTAGATATGTAAAAGCAAGTTCTAAAAAGATGCTTAAAGCTTTTGTTTTGTTTAACATTATTATCAAAAGCATTTGGGGCTAAGTTAAGACTTAGCTACTAATCTAATGCAATTTCTTTTAAGTATACAAAAGTAAGTTCTAATTTTCAAGCAGTATTCTACTTGTTAGCAGTAGTAGCTCTTCAAAAATCTTCAAGGCATTGTTCTAGATCTTGAGTTCCATTATTATAAAAGAAGTCAGCTTTTATAAGAGCTTTTTTACTTCTATTTAATGCAGTAATAAGGTTATTTATAGCTTGTGCAGCATCTTGTAAAGCTTGTTGTGCTATGTTATTGAATAGATTTGAAAGATTATTAAAATAGATAGAAGTAAAGAAAGAAGCTAAGGTTGAAGTTGAATTGAACAGTGATAGGTTGGAGTAGAAAAAGAGCAAGTTAAGATAAAGGTGAAGGTGGAGAACTATCTTTAAGAGTCTGTTGTTAAGATAAGTTAGTAGAAGTATAGTATAAGCTAGAAGTTTTTGTAAGGTCTAGAGAAGCAGTAATATATTCTTCTGTTTCTAAATTGTTAGTAGTTAAAAGAAGGATTTGTAGAGTTCAATTAGGAGTATAATGACTTTTAAAAACTCAGTAGATATAACTAATTTACTATAAGAAGCTAAGCTATTTTCTGAGTTGTATAAAAAAAGAATGTTATCAGTAAAAGTAATATTATTATTAGTAGTAGGTAGTAGAATATGACTTTCTAAATTTTCAAGATGTTGACTAAATTCTTCTAATTCTTCAAAACTAAAACTTAAAGGAACATTAAGATGCAGATCAAAGGCATTTTGGTATTTAAAAGGTAAGGTAGAAAGTTGGAAAAGATTGTTATATCTTCTAATTAGAGTTAAGACTATTGTTCTAAAATTACTAATATCTTGTTGGTATTAATAATTAAAAATAATATTTTTAATGCAAAAGTAAAATGTAATTCAATTTGGATATGGAGTAGTAAGAATAGTAAAGTTGTTTTGAGTTTGAAAGGAATAATGTTGAGCTGCAAAGTTGGTTCTGTACTAAGTCCAAAATTGTTCAAAATGTGAGCAAAAGCTAGTACATCAAGAGAAGTAATACTAAAAATAAGATAAATCTAGATGCTATGCTTAAAGTATATTTATTGCAAAATAAGACTCAGTTAGGTGTGCTTATTAATAGCTTTGAATATTCTTATTATAGAGTTTAGCAGTAATATAAACCATAAAAGAAAAGGTGTTTATATATTTAGAACTCTGCTAGGATAACTAATACTTGTCCAGATCTCTTACCAGAATAACTAATACTTATCTAGGTTCCTTGCTAAGATAACTAATACTTATCTGTGTCTTTTGTCAGAATAAATTTTTCAATACATTCAGGAATGTTTCATTCAAGATAACTTGTTTCTCTTTAAAAATTTAATCTTTCTGCCAAAAGGTACCAAATGTTATAAGTAAAAGTCTTCTTAATTTTTACATTATAATGATAACATAGCACAGAGAATTTCTTATAAGTATATATGATATTCAAGAGGGAAGTATAGCTTTTATTAAACATTGTCAAGAAACTATACTCTTTTCTGAAGCAGTTTGGAAAAAGTAATGCAATACTAATAACTTTACTTTATTTTACTAAAAGAAGATAAACCTTGTCTGTAAAAATTACCTTAAAGAGAAAGTATCAATACAGTTTATAGTCAAAAACTATTTATTAAAGTAATAACAAAAAGGGCTATTTTTAGGTTTTTGTTTCTAAAGAATCCCAAGATGTGTTTACAATATTAAAAAAAAGAGGAGTGTTTGTTGCTTAATTGCATTTAAAGAATTTAGCAGGATTTATATATCTGTGAGCTAAGCAACTAAGTAGCCAAATGACTAAGCAACTAAGCATTAAGTGACTAAGTGACTAAGCAATTACTAAGCAACTAGAAGGTTTTAGCAACTAATAACTAATGATTACTAAGTGACTAAGTGACTAAGTAACTAGGTGACTAAGTAACTAAGTGACTAAATGACTAAATGACTAAGCAATTAAGCAATTACTAAGCAATCAAAAAGTTTTAGCAACTATTTATAATAATAATACAATAATAAAATAACTAATATTAAATAATAATAATAAAATAATAATAATTCATTCTATAATAATATGAATTTAAAAAATATATTCTTTAAGTTAGCTAACAAACTAATACTTTAATTAATTTTGAAGTTAATCTTAATACTAATATTCTTGATAAATTTGAAAATACTTTATATAAGTATAAAGATATTGCTAATAATATTTCTTTAAATGAAGAAATTTCTAAAGATATTCAAAATAATTCTGATAATGATTTTAGCTAAAATATGATAAATTTTTTAATAAAGCTTATCTTATACTAATTAATGCTTTTGGTTACAAAATATAAGCTAAATAATACAGCTAGAAATGCAATTATTTTATTTTTTAATAAACATTCTAATTATTCTATATCTCTATTACTAACTAATATTAAGCAAAGAAAGCTGTATATAAATAATATAAAATCTAACTGTTATAATATAAAATCTAACTTGTTATATATAAAAACTAAAGTATTAAATTATAATAATACTAAGTATTTCTTATACCATGCACTATTAATTAGTTGTATTAAAAAAATATTAGAAGTTCTTGATATTAGAAAATTTTATTCTTGAATATAAAGAATTATATAAAATTACTAAGATAAATATAGTTTTTAATATTATTTATTAAAATATTTATTTTGTCTTTATTAATTCAGTTTTATTTAAAGAATAATAAAAAAAATATTTATAAAAAACAAAATAATAGAATATGATAAAAAACTACTCAAAATACTTTACCTTTAGGCTAAAAAATTTTGTTAATTATTTTGTATTTTGATGCTACTAATTGTAATACATTAGGTAAAAGTTAGCTTCATTCAATATATTTGTTACTTGAAAATATACCTACTTAGCATAAAAATAAACAAAATACAAAGCAATTATTAGATTATTTGCTAATAATAAAATCAACTTTTAGTGTAACTAAACAAAAAGCTAAACAAACTTTTTATAATTGTCTAAAAATAATCTTAGAACCTATTTAATTATATTTAGAGATTAGAATTAATTTGTTAATTAACAACTAATATATATAGTTTTTTTCAAAAATTTTAACAATTATTGCAAATTGACTAGAAGTTACAACATTTTAACTAATATACAAATCAGCAAGCTCTAACTATTCTTAATATTTTTGTTTAGTTAACTAGATTTCAGGTTTAGGCATTAACCTAAAGCTAAGTTTTAAGTATTTTAAATCTCAGATTCTGTAATTATTTAGTTTAAAGAAACTGAATATAATTTATATAAACTTGATTTTGGCTTACTTAAATCTGAATTCAGTTTATATGAACTCAGTTTTAGCTATTTGAATCTGAATTAGATTCAAGTGAACCTAACTTTGACTTACTTGAATCTGAATTTTGTTCAAGTAAATTTGATTTTAATCTACTTGAACTTGAATTAAATTTAAGTGAATCTGATTTTGGTTTACTTGAACCTAACTTAGATTCAAGTAAACCTGATTAGCTTATTTAAACCTAATTTTGATCTAATTAAACCTAAATAAAATTTAAATAAACCTAATTTTGGTTCACATGAACCTGGTTTAGGTTTAAGTAAACCTGATTTTAGCTTACTTGAACATGAATTATGTTCAAGTAATCCTGATTTTGGCATACTTAATCTAAATTAGATTTAAATTACCTTTATTTTGGCTTACTTGAACCTAAATTAGATTCAAATGACTCTAATTTTGATTCATTTGAATTTAATTTTGGCTTACTTGAATTCAAATTAGATTTAAGTAAATCTGTTTTGGTTTACTTAACACTAATTTTGGTTTAATAAACATTAATTTTAATTTACTTGAATCTGAATTTGGTTTAAATAAACTTGATTTTTGTTAATTTTAATTCACTTGAATCAAATAAACTGATTTTAATTAATTTATTTATTTTTTTATTTTTTTTTAATTTTTAGTTTTAATTTTTAGTTTTATTTTATTTTATTTTATTTATTTATTTATTATTATTATTATTTTATTTTTTTATTTTTATTATTTTTTTATTTTTTGTATTTTTTTTAATTTTTATTTATTATTTTAATTTTATTAGTTATTTTTATTTTTATATTTTTGTTTTTTATATTTTTTTTTTGTTGTTTTATTTTTTATTAGTTATTTTTTATTATTATTATTATTTATTTATTTATTTTTTTTTTTAATCTTAAATAGTTATACTAGTACTTTATTAAAATTCTTGAAACTATATATATATACAATTATATAAAATTTCTCAATATCTAAGTTTAGCATCATTTGACCACCCTTATGATACCTAAATGCAATCTGCCACACTATCTTAGTTAGAGATAGACTGCTCGTCTAACTACTTAAAGCCATACCAGAAGGGCCTTTTCTTTTCTGTAATAAGAATATTAATTGTCTTCAAAGCTTCCTTCTTTATTTGGTTCACTTTTTCTATTTTCTTTTTTTTTTTCTTTTTTCTTGCTTGTTTATCTTTCCTCTTCTCTTTATTCATTTTTCCTTTTATACAAGCATCTTTTTTATTTTGTTTGTTATATTAGTCTTCTTTTTTCAGTTCAGTGTTTTTCTATATCAGACTTTTCATACTTAGTCATAAAAGGTGTTTCATACCATTCTCATTACTATATTCATACACTTCTGTGTTGCCTGCTTGCTTAAGAGTCATTTAAGTTTTATTTCTACTTTTATTTTTATAAGTTTCTTTATCAGCTCTTTCTTGTTTTCGATTTCTTCAGCTTCTAATTTTTCAAATAGTGTTTCATATAGAATTTGTGATGAGATTCTGTTTTTCTTTTCTTTTTTAAACTCATTCCATGTTGTTGCTATCATGACTTTTTGAATTCACTTCTATAAACTTTTTTGTTTGCTACAACTTGCTAGGTATGCTTGTGTTTCTTTCTTTCCAATTTGGCATACTTGGCATTCTGCTATTGTATATACTTCTGACCTTCTTCTGTTTAACTCTTCAAGCATTAGCAGACTATCTATTATACACTTAACTGCTATAGTTTTTTTTGTACTAAGTTTCCTTGATATATAATAAACTCCTTTTGCTTTGTTTATTTTTTTCTAAAAACTTGTCCAATTGTGTAATGTATTTTCCATTTCTGGCTCTAGTGCTTTTATTGGGTTTGTTTTTCTTAATTCTAACATTTGCTATTATTTTACACAAAAGTCTTGCTGGTATGTTAATTTTCTTATTTTTTTACTCTAGAAGATACTCTATTTCATCACATATAACTTTTTTTGCATGAATTATATTTCTACAAGTTGCTTCTTTTTTTGCAAGAGAGTTTGCTCTGTTATTCCACTTATTTTTACTATGATTTTTAACTTTAACTATTTCTATTTTTATGTTTTTGCTTTTGACAAGACCTACAATATTTATTATTCATATTGCATTTTTCCTCTTTATTATGCTTCTGTCTTCTATATTTTAAATTGCTTTATTAATATTTCTTAATGCTGCAATGCTATCAGTATATATTTTTATGCTTTCCTCTTCTGAAATTGTTAAAATTGCTATCCATATTGGTGCTAGTTCTGCTATTGTTGCTAATGACCAATTCTTGAGTCTGAATACAGTTTTCTTCTCTGGCCAGTCTTCTTTCTCACCTACTTGTACTTAGCCAATACCCATTTTTTCTATGTTGTTTTCTTTTCTCTTCTTGTATAAGACTCCATTAGTGTAAACAATATACTTTTCTTTGTCTCTTCTTTTGTTTCATATCAAAATTTCTGTTAACTAATTTGTAATTATATTGTTCAATTCTTGTTTCTTAATAAGTTCTATTTCTAATTTTTCTGCTAGTCTTAATTTTAGTAGCTTCATCACATCTCTTTTTCATTCTTCTATTCTTTTATTTTCTAATAACTGTTCCAACTTTTATTGTTTGTTTTCACTATTAGTAACTTTGGAATTATTTTCATGTTCTGGTTATGTCTTATTTACTACATTTGTCTGTTATTTGTTCTGATCTATTTTCACAACCTTTATACAAACTTATTTCTGTATGTGTTTTTCCTTCTTCTTTATGCACTAGCCAATGTTCTGCTAACACTTTTCCTTTCTTTTTCTTAATTATTTTGCTGAATTTCTGGTTGTGTTTTGGTCTGTGTATGATTTATTTTTTTCTTCTTCAGTTTTCTGATATTTTTGTTTACTTAATCTTTAATGCCTGTATGTTATAGCTGTTTATTTTGTAGTGATCTTGTATTTTTCTGCTTGCTTGCATTTTTAGCAGCTTCTTTTTTATTTTGCTAAATCATTTGGCTTTCTTTTCCTTACATAATAGCCCTTGAAAACTCTTGAGCTGTCTTCATATGATTAAGCTATTACCTCTTGTATCTATTAGCTAATTTATATATAATAATTTCTATCTGTTTATTGTGTTCCTACTTGCTATCCATGTTTTCATCTCTAGCATGTTCTTTATTTGTCTATCATGTTTGTATACTTTTCATAATCATTTTGCTGTTTTGATGTTTATTTCTATTTTTTTTGCTTTAGCTATTATTCAACATGCTAGGTTTTTCCTTCAGAACTTTTTAGATTCTGGTTTATTTTTGGTATATCAGATGTCTTCTGTTAGGCCTGCTTTCTGGCATCTTTGAGCTATTCAAAGTCTTGTTAATTCATCTAGACTATTTTGTCTGTTAAGTCTTAAGAAAATACTACTAATTTGTTTAGTTGTTATTTCTTGACTTAGTAATTTGCAATTGCCTAGGTCTTTGTATTCAATTGTACAATTGCTTGATGTTTTTGTTATATTGCATTTATGTTTGGCCAAATATATTAATAGTTGGTGTATTTTATTAATCATCTTTTCTGACATTTTTGTTAATTGTAAAAGGTACTCTAGCTTAGAAATTATTATTGCATTGTTTATATATATGATCTGGCTCATTGTTATTTTTTTGTATTTTAGATTTTTGACTGTTTAACTAATTATTTTTTTTGCTTTCTTACATAATAGCATTTCTCTTATTTTGCTATTTAGCCAGATTTTCAGTAATCTTACAATCTTGTTTTTGAGTTTTTCTATTATTTTGCTATAACTAAAGGTGATTTCTCTTTTCTCTTTTTTAATCTTTATATTTATTATTATGAGCTTTGATTTGGATCCATTTATCTAGATATTATTCATCTTAAAGAACTCTTCTGCAATACTCATAATTCTTAACATTTACTCTTTACTGTTTGCAATCCATGTTGTATCATCTGCATATGTGATTGCTGCTTGTCTATATCTTGTGATATTGTTATTGTGTATTCTTTCTGCTATTTTTTGTTCAACTATGTAGCCTAATGATTTATCTTTTTGTATTCTTTCTAATAGTGGGTTATAGAAGAGATGCCAAATTAGTGGTAAGACTACCTCTTCTTGATCTATTCTATCTCCTGCTGTTATTTTTTCTGTTAAGCTATAGGCTGTAATGACTTAGAGTTTCTGTTTGCTGAAGATGTTGCTTACATTTTCTTTTGTTTTTTGCAATATCTTAACTCTTTTTAAAGCCCATTCTAGGCTTTTCAGTAGGACTGAGTTGAATGCCTTTTTCATGTTTTGTAATACTATTTAAACATCTTTATTCTTTTCTTGTGTCTTCTCTATTATCATATTTAAGATATATATAGATTGCTCTGTAGAGTTGCCTAGGAAACCTGCAAAATTTGGACTCTTGAGTATATTTTCTCTGTAAACATTCTGGCTAGTCTTCTTGTTACTATTTTTGTGACAACTTTTTAAAAGTTTTAGTCAATGCTATTGACCTAATGTTGTTTAAACAATATTTTCAATCTATGTTTTTTGGGATTAGATATATTTGTGCTATATTCCACTTTTTTGGTATATTTCTTCTTTTTATAATCAGATTTGTGAATGCTCTAAAGATTTTTTGTGAACTCTTTTCTGCTTGTTTTATTAATATGTAGCTTATGCCTGATATTTCTAAAGCTGTATTCACTTTGAGCTCTTTAAATATGTCTTTTCATTCTTTTTTTTTTATTTTTTTTCTAGTTTTTTATATCAGGCCTCATTAATTCACTTCTTTGGTTTATATATCTCTTTTTATTCTTTTGTTATTTCTTCTAGTTTGGTTTTTCTTTTTCTAAATTGATTTTTGTAATGAGCTGCCAAACCTTTTAGAACTGCATTTGGCTCTGATATTAGGTTTACTTCTTCTTTATTTTGCATTATAAATCTGTCTAGAATAATCTTCTTGTATTATCTGTTTAGTAGACTGCAAATCATTTATCCTTGATTAGTTTTAATTATTTCACATCTTCTGTTTATGTTTTCTTCTATTTGTTTTCTTTGTGTCTATTTCTATTCTTCTCTTTTTATTTTTCTAATTATTCTTTGTCAATCTTTAATATCATCTATTTACACCTTTGACCATTGTCTGTTTAGTTTTGGTAATGTTATTTCTAACTCTTTTCCTATTTCTTTAGCTTATTGTTTGTTTCAATTCCTTCTTCTTTTTCTATATTTTGATTCTTTATACTTTTTGTTCTCTTAATTATTTGTTGAAGTTCAATAATATGTTTGCTTTGTTTTACCTCTTTCTGGCCTTGTCTTCTATTTGCCTTTGTATTAATTATCTCCTTCTTTAGAATTTGTTTGTTTGCTGCTTCAATTATGGCCCTCTTTATTGCATTTCACATTCAATTAAGCTTATCTGTGTCATAATTTATTTTTGCTTTATCATTTTGGTACTTTTTTTTATTTTAGCTGATTTTGTAGCTCTCTTGCATACTCTTTTCAGTCTTCTTGTTTCACCTTATTATATAGATATCTTGTTCTTGTTTGGTTTTATGTTTGGTTTCTGCCTTGCTGCAGTTTGTAATCACATGTTCTACCTATATCTCTGTTATTATTATTTTGTAATTACTATCTGTTAGGCCTTTTGCTTCTTCTATGTTTGCTTTCTGTAAGTCTGATGCAAACATTTCTGATAGCCAGATGTAATCTATTCTTGTTACAGCCTTCTGATTTGACCATGTATATGCTTATTTTGCTAGGTGCATGTTTCTGAACGAGTTTACAAAGTTCTGTCTTTTGAGTCAACTAAATATTAGTAGTTTTTTGTAGCTTAATGTTTGTGAGTGTTGTCTATCTAGTATATTATCTACTATATGATTAAAATTACTTAATATAACTATTTCTGTACATCTTTTTTTGTTTGTTACTTACTATCTTTATAATTTTTTGCTAAATTCTTTTACTAATTGATTTGTCATTTGGTAAGATATATACTCTTAATACTACTAGTTCTAATTGTTTAAAATATAATCTCACCTCTAGCAAGTATTCACTGATTTTTTTAACTACTTCTATATGCTTTTCCTACCTTCCATTTATTAATATTCCTATGCCTGAACCTTTTTTCTTGTCTGTTGCTGCACTAGTCCAGTAACCCTTATACTGTGTGCTACAATTATACAATAAAAACTTTTCTTTCTTTTCTGTAATGTTTGTTTATATTATCTCTACTATTGTAAGTTCTTTTTTACTTGCCTATTCTATAAGGTTTTCTAACTTCCAACCTTTAGTTTTAAGCCTATTAATATTGTGATATGCAATTTTGATTTCTTTCTTTTCTTGTTTCCATTTTTCTTTTAAACATTTATATTGTGTTTCTATGTCTACTTCTTTTTCTTTTTCTTTTTTCTTTGTTTTTTTTTTGTAACTAAAAGATGTTTCCATATTGCTTCTTTTAAAATACCTTCTTTCTCTATGCAGAAACTTTTCGATCTTTTGGTCTATACTCATTAATTCAACTAGGGCCCCTTAGGAGTGATATGTTAGACTTCTTTTTGTTATATTTCTTATGCCTTTTAACCTCTTAAGTCTTTCTAAAATACAACTTAGAATGTCATTTGTGTATAAAATTTCTTCTTATACTTGAGACTTTGTTTTGACTATTTTCTTTTTATGAGGTTTGTCTTCTTCTTTGAATAAGTTTATATGTTTTGCTTCATTTTCTGCAACTTGATCTTGTGTATAACCTTTGCTTATTGTTATTTGATCTTCCATTCTTCAGTTTTGTCCTCTTCTTCTCTTATTTATGTTTAACCTATGTTTTTGTTCTTCTTTTCTGCTGATGTTCTTTTCTGCATTAGAGGCTTAACTACACCTTTTTTAGCTTCATTCTCTTCCTTGTTTATAGCTTTTTCTTTGTCTTGTTTCTTCTATTTTTTCTTTTATCTAGTAAAGTCAGAAGTTGTTAAACATAAATAATTTTGATTGGGCTGATTTATATCTTCTTCTGTTGCAAACATGACTGTTGCAGTTCTTTTTTGATTTTCATTTCTGTTTAGAGATATGTGAACTAATTTAACCCTTTTGTTTTAGGTTAAAAGTTATAAAAAGAATAGCTTTTTGTCTTTCTAAAAGAACAGTTTTTGAACAGTTTTTAATAGTTCCTAAAAGTTTTTAATAGTTCTTAGAAGTTCTACTTTTATATATATAAAAAGTTTCTTGTAATAATTATTTAACCAAAAATTCTTTAATAAAATAACCTTTAACTATTATTCTTTAAATATTATTTATAAAAACTATTTTTTATTTTATTTTTTATTTTATTTTTTTCTATATTTTATCTTTATTTCTTTTATTTTTCTTCTTTGTTTCTTATAATAATATAAAATAAAAAACTGGTTTTCTTAATTAGTTATTTGACAAATACTAACTTTATATTATTTATTTTACTGTTCTTTTTCTTATAATAATATAAAATGAATAGTTGGTTTTCTTAATTAGTTATTTGATAAATACTAGCTTTATATTATTAGAATTTAAAAACCACATATAGCTATAAATAGTCTAATTATTAAGACTTTTCTTTTTATGATTATATTCTATAACCATTTTTAAGTTTTAAAATCTAATAATCTTTGTATAGGATAAATATTTTGTTATACTTAATCTGCATAAAATGAACAATAGAATTAGTTTAAAAGCTGATCCTATTATTATACCTTATAGTGCCTAGAAGGTTATTAAATTTAAATTCTATTTTTAAATATTTATTTCTTATTTTTGGTTATTTTTATTTATTTTATTTTTCTTTAAATAAAAGATCTTCTACTTAGTATTCATGCATTTAAAATTATTATAACTAGAGGTGTGATGACCTAGTGAAGTGGATAGGTTGTCAACCTCCAAGTCTAGAGTTCAAATCCTAGTGATGGTGAAAATTTGCAATTCTTTCTGTATTACAGCTAACTGTCTTCTGTAATTGGTTGGGATAGGATATCTGTAACTGTATTATACCAGCCTGATTGGAAGGTCTAGGTATTCGTGCAACATTATATGAAGGAACACAAACTGGTACTGGGCAGTGTGAACCCAAGATAAGTCCTTAGGCCATATAAATCATGGGAATCAGGTAGGAGGACAGAAGCCTACTTGGAAGACCCGAATAGAGAGGTAACCTGAACTTTCAACAGTGCTACTGTAAAGACTAGACCTATGAAACAGAGTTAGAACTTGTGAAACTAGGCAAAGAGCTGACCTTTAAGGAGGGGCCAAATGGAACCAATCAGGCCACCAGAATTTCCGGGTTCTGAAGGAAAAGGTTACATGTTAGCAAACATGTAAACCAAAAGTGTATAGTTACAACCTGCCTTTCTGGGTTATCTGGTTTGAGAACTTAGTAGAACTTAAATTGAATACCAAAGTAGTAGGGATATGTTGTGAAGTCAGTACCAGGGTTGGGATGAACTCTACAAGGGCATAGCAGTTAAATGGTATATCCTGACTGCCAGTGTTGGTCTTAGCTATAACGATACCAGGTCAGCTGTAAGAATAAGATACAGAAGATTCTAGAAGATTTAGTACAAGATCAAAGGTTTCCCATATGAGTGAACTGCTTTAAAGACTTAGTGACCATGGCATATTTGCACCAGTATCGACTGGAACATCTTGGTAGATGTAGGTAGATGGGTGGATATGGGAACAGAGTAGTTAAATAGGGAACTTACAAGTAGGTTTCAGGTATGACAGCTAGTATAGAACCTTTGGATGGACTACTTAAATTAGACAATGACTAAAGTTGTATGAGTGACTAGTTGTATACTCTTTTCATGGTTGCCTCCTGTAGTTGTAATGCAACCATTAGCTGAATGTACTATTAATAAAATCCTGGATCACAAGTACTCACCTTAATATTTAAAAAAAAAAAAAAATTATTATAGCTTGCTAGTTTTTAGTAAATTTTATTACAATATTATCAAATTATATATTAAATATTCAAATCTAGATGAACTTTGACTACTCTAGTAGGTTTAAGTCACAGATAAATTAGTCTGAGCTTTTATTTTTACATATAATTTTTAATTTATTTGTTTCATACAAACAGTAGTAACTGTATAGTTAGTAGTTTAATAGTTAACTCTAATTGCAAGTGTTGGCTTTAATCATAGTATATATACATGTAACTATTTTAAATTCTTAATAAAGATATAAGCAAGGCCTCATCTTAATACCAAAAAATAAATAAATAAATTACATGCATTAAGATTTTCTTGTTAATTAATTTTAAAATTTTTTTACAATTTCATGTTTAGAAATAATGCAGTACCAATTAATAATTTTGTGTATATTACTATTATGTGTTTGCATCCAGAAAATGTTTAGATCAAAATCAAGATTTTATCATTACTGCATTTGTTAAAAATGTGTTATAATTCATTCATATCTTTAAAAGTGATTAAGAATCTGACTTGCAAAAAATCTGCTAACATCTAAGTTTTAGTAATTTTTCGAACTGATACTTTCTAAATTCTTTGCCAGTAAAGATGTTTTGAAAGTATCATCAGTGATGTAAATTGGATCGATACAGTAGGTGCGTACATATATTTAAATTTATGCATATAATTAAAAATGATTGGCACTCTCCATATATATAAAGCCATGTAAATTTCTTTTTTTTTGCATATTTTAAATTTGTTTAGGTGGAAAATGCGCGCATGATATTAAAGTTCGCACATACAATATTTAATACTGAGTATCAAATTTCTGTATTCAATCAGAGATACTAGTTTTATTTATATTAGGCACCTGATAATAAATTAAATATAATACGTATCAAAATCATTCAGCAAATTTTTTATCAGGTGTTTCAGAATTTATGCCAATTATGCGAAGGTTAAAAAAAGCAGATCGGATCCGAATCGGATCCGGGTATATGTGATACGGTTTCAGATCCTAACTTAGTTCCGATCCAAGTTTTAGGATCGGACCAGATCTTTAAAAAGATCCGTCCGATCCGGTCCATTTCGAACACTAGTTTCATTAGTAAAACTTTTAGTGATCTTAGTTAATTCCGGTCCTGCCGATCATGATTCCGACGTATTCCGACCTGGAATTTTGGGGATCCCCCTGTATGAGTTCTTAATTTGTTGTATATACACTTTGCACTTCCAGTAAGCCGTTTATACTTTTGAAAAATCGCGTTTGATTAATATAAATCACGTGAAAACTCACCACGGCGAGTCTAATATCTCGTACAATAGGTGGTCTACGTGACAAATTATTGTACTGGTTGAAAAACCAAAGTTATAGAATATTTACTTGGCAAATCTTTTGTAAGCTGCGTGTTCTTTCAAAACTTCTGCTTATTAATAGCACATTTATAAAAATTTTCGCAAGTTTTTTTTAAACATATGCATTTTTATTAGCATCGAGACATGTAAAACAAATATATTACAAAACAGAAAAAAAGAATAGTATAAACAAAAAATCCCCCATTCCAAGAAAGAAAATCGAAAGAATCTGATAAATTAAAAAAAAAAGAACAAAAAAAAAGCCAATTAAATTTTTTAAATTTTTTTTTTTTTTTGAATAATAAAGAGAAATATTTTGATTTCAGATTTGTATCTACTTTTAAAATGTCTTTAATGAGTGTATATAGTTTGAGATATATTGTGATCTTTCAAATTATTAAGGTACTAATATATATTAGTCCTTGTTCATAATAGTATAGTAACGTTAGAGTATAACCATGCACACACAATCATTCCAACCAGAACAACAGGCAATGGAATTTGTATGTTCATGGCCATGTTTGCAACCTCTCTTTTATTCATAGGACCATTATTTCCGATTCTAAATAATGGAAATGCTGTCGATGATGATGATCGAGAAGCGGCAGAAGTTGGAGCGCTACTTGATCTACTTGATGGTGTCGTTGCTACGGTTTCAAGCATTAATGGTTTTAAATCCATACTGCTTCTCTTATTGTTATGTGGCATATGCATGTCAATTTCTTTAGCCAATCTTCCAGATGTGTCTTCTCTAAGAATCGAATAATGGTTTCCGGGAATTGGCCTGTGAAATGTAATGTTACCTTGATAACGTTCCCATCCAAAATTCGGTTCATTAAATAACGGATGATCAAGTAATAAATTACTCGTTTTTCCTGCAAAATCTTTCGCCCTCCAATAATGAATTGGGAATGGTTGGATAGAATCTACGGTGGTAATATCTGCAGTATGATTATACATTGATGCTATTAGTATGCCAACTTTCCTTTTGAAAGCTTCGATCTCTATTGGATCACTTGATTCTTGACGGTGCATCCATTGGCTGTCAACGTCAGTGAGGAGTTGTTCAATATCCGACTCCCAGATTTTATGTGGTTCATTATATGCACTAATCGGTGGACGAACACGATTCATTAGGGGTGACGGTGCATCAATAAGATATAGCCCTCCGACTTTAGATCCGGATTTTTGTAATATTCTGGCCATTTCCCATGCGATAAGACCACCATAGGAATATCCACATAGGAAATAAGGTCCTGAAGCTTGTGCATCTTGAACAGCCTTAACGTATCTCTCGGCCATTGATGGAATGTCACTTTCAACATCATTAGGAGCTTGAATACCATATACAGGTCGAGTGATTCCAAGTTTACGAGATAAATGAACATAACTAGCAACATTTCCCAAAAGTGGGTGAACACAGTAAAGAGTTGGATTATGTTTATTAATTATGGTACGTGGGGCCAAGGGTATTAAACGTAGTTCCTCCTTTAGAGGTTTGTTTAAATGTTCGTGTGATTGTGATATTTTCCCGGATGGTTTATTTTCTGAAAGTTGTTTGTGTACATGATTTGCCAGATCTCCAATCGTGTGAACGTCATATAATAATGTTGGAGCTATCTCAATACCAAAAATTTGACTCATTGAAGCAGTCAACTGCACAGCAGCAAGCGAATCAAATCCATAGTCGGTGATGAGATTAGCATTGAAATTAAGTTGATCCAATGGAATCTTTGCCGCAACTTTAGATACAGCATGAACTTGGCTCGCAATTTGACTTTGAATTTGTTTGAGAGGCATTACTTCATTAATATTCTCACATAAAACTTTTTCATTTAACTGTTTATAAATATGAACTGCCAAATCAGCAATTGTATAATGATCCACAATAAGAGCAGGTGCGAGTTCTATGCCAAATTCGTCTTTGAGACAAGCCGTTAATTGAACGGCACCAAGTGAATCAAAACCGTAAACAGTGATAAGATTTGCTTTCATATCAATTTCATTAACCAGTAATTTCGATGCCAATTTGGAAACTTGATGAACATGAATGGCGATTTTTTTTTCGATACTTGAAACATCCATGATCTTTTTTGGGTCTGCGACATGGCTTGAACGTTTCGAACTCGGTGCATCAAAATTCGGTTCAACAACAATCTCACCCGTGCTTAATAAAATCCTTTTATCTAAAAGACCAGATAATAACATATCTTTTGCTTTCGATCGTTGAAGTTTACCACTTGTCGTCTTTGGAATACTATGCTGTTTAAGAATGACAATTCTTTGAGGTGAAAGTCCATGTTTTCCAGGAACAGTTCGAGCAATTTCGTCAATTATAAGCTGTAAGAATTCCAGCCTAGTGTCTTTTTGATTGCGAATTTCAACGAGGATTATAAGTGAATCAGTACCAGTTTCTACATCAGAATGATGAAGTGCTGCAACACAACCCGGTCTGATTTCATTATGACATTCTTGAACAGAAACTTCAATATCTTGTGGGTAATGATTTTTACCATTAATTATTATAACATCCTTTTCCTATATAATTTGACATTAATAAAGAATATTATAATAAATGTTATACAATAATATGATAATAAAATGATAGTTACTCTTCCAGTTATAAAAAGTTCTCCATTAAACAAGAATCCAAGGTCTCCCGTTCTCAGAAAACTTCCATTATCATTTATCCAATTGCCGTGGTCCTTATTATTCAATTTTGCTCTAAATGTATCTTCTGATATTTCTTCTTTTCCGAAATAACCTTTACCAACGCTTGGACTAGAAAGCCAGACTTCTCCTATAGTACAAGGTGAACAGAGTTGTCTCGTTTCCCGATCCACGATTCTAACTTCGACTTGCATGCCCGGACTAGGTACGCCGGTTGAAACTATATTATTTGGATTTTCGGATTTCGACCTAACGATCACATGACCTTGTCGCAAAGCTTGCGGATCGATATCAAGTACAGTGGGAACGTCATAAAGATTTTGGAAGCCAACCGAGTAGGCACAATGTTCGGCTAAACCGTATAAGCACCTAAACATTGAAAGTTTAAATCCTGCCGGACCAAACTTTCTAGCAAATGATCTAAGCGTTGACCAACGAACCGGTTCCGCACCATTGAACGCGCCCCGAAGAGAACTTAAGTTTAGCGAAGCGATCAATTTTTCATCACATTTTCGTGTTGCTAATTCGTAGGCAAAGTTTGGTGCTGCAGTATAATCGGCGTTATATTTAGTAATCTATGTTAATAAGAAAAAATATTTATATACAATTAATTACACATCAATGTATATCATCCAGAATGTGATAAATTTGATAGAAGTAATTATTACCATTTGAAGCCAACATTCAGGTTTTTGCAAGAACGTCAAAGGTGACATAACGCATGATTGACAAGCCCCTCGAACAGTATTAAGGAATCCACCAATAAGCCCAAGGTCGTGAAATTGGGGTACCCAAAAAGCGATCATAGAATCTTCATTTAAACCAATTTCATGTTGCATAAGATCCACGTTATGAAGTAAATTCTTATGGGTGAGCATGACACCTTTTGGATCACCAGTGCTACCAGACGAAAATTGAATTACTGCAACGTTTTCACAATCAACTTCTTCAATTAATTTCTCATCAAAAAGATCTTTTGAGCTAATAACCTTTTCTCCTTCAACCCATATCAACCCTTCTGGCCAATCTATTTTATTGGCCATTCCGAAAAAACTTTTTGCCGCATAGAGTCTCGTGTATAGCATGTAATTTTTGTCACTAAAAACAATTTTTGCACTGGTGGTTGTCGAAAGATATTTAAATCTTGCTATATCTTTATCGGCAGTTGCAAGATTTGGTGGTGCTATAGGTACAGCTGTTATACCGGCCAACATGCATCCAAAAAGAATTGGAAGGAATTTTAAACCAGGTGCATAACAAAGTAAAATCGGATCCCCAGTATTAAGGTTGGCAGTATGACGAAGGTAGTAAGCGACAGCACGAGCTTGACGATATAATTCTGTGTAAGTAATTTTAGCTTCCTCCCGAACGTTAACATCAACCCAAGAAAAAGCAACTTTATTAGGAAAACGCTTTGCGGCGAGACGTAATACGATTCCCCAATTTGTAGTTGAAGCAGGGTTGACATCAATTTTTGGACGGATTGGTAAATGGAGGATTTCTTGAGAATTAGTCATGGAAGGATTGAAGAAACGATGAACGAGATCTTTACTGTATGAGATGCAATTTTCTGTAAGTTCAAAATCAAGCCAGCCACCAACATAGAAAGTTCCATCCTGTCCTTGCATGTTTTCTACTTTGCTATAGAAACCCCTAGCCATGCTAAGTGATGAGACTATAATAATAATAAATATAATAATAAAATAATATATGTATAAGTTTTTTTTTTATCGGTCACGTGATGAATGATAAATAATGAATTTTACCATGAGGGAAGAAGTCCCAACGTTGATTATAATGAATCTCCTTTAATTCACCTCCCATTTTGATAACATCTTCTTTAAATATTTCTGTAACTCGTTCTTGGTCAATCTCTTTACTACCGTAAGCATAAAATAAATATGTATGTACATCTTCGTAAGCACAATAATATGCAGTAACATGTCCAACAAATTCCTTAGAGCTGCAATGCTTAGGAATTGTAGTCATTCCAACTTTTGTAGGCAAACCTTCCACAGTCGCAATTATTGTATAATAATCAAATGTAATTATTTGAGAAAATAGATGGGTTTCAAAAGGGGAGGGAGTATCAAGAAATTGAACGGTTTGTCGAGGATTAGTGGCAATTATTATTTGGTCGAATGCAAGGGTCTGAGAAAAATTGGATCGGGTATTTTGAGTGGTGACGAGAATCGGACCAAGGTTTCGGCTTTTGAGAGAACGGTCAACAGATATTACTTTAGCATCACATATAATATTAAGATCCTATATAAACCAATATCATGGATTGTCACGTGATTGAAAATGAACAAAAAGCATATATAGAAATATTGAATACAAATTTAAAAAAGGTACCTTAGCCATTTTGATCCAGAAATCCTGAAAACCGTTCTTAAACCGCCAAATAGTATTTTCTGAATTTTGAATGAATTTAAGGAAATATGCAGCGGGTATATCATCCTGAATATAACCATATCCAGCGGAGGTATATGCTAAAGCCCAAGCATCTTTCAGATATTCCAATTTTCGATCTTTCAAGTATTGAACAATGGGTGCATAGAGATGACTTTCGCTTAGATCGCCATGACCAGGTAAGTTAACTTTTTCAAATTTTTTTTTTTCCTCTAAATAATGAGACATGTTTTTTGAAAAAGAATCGGAAATAATTCCAATATGGCGAACATTTTCAATCATAAGTTTATTTGCATCAATGTCCAAAGCACCACAATAAAATTTTTCGAGAGGACAATCAAGTTCAGCCGCAATGGATCTGACTAGTGAATAGTTGTTACCGACCATCAAAGCACCAACATCGTAACCACGATTATCATGATAAAAAGTAGAACTTTTGCCTGCTATGTGGGGAGCGGATTCCAATAACGTCACATTTGAATAGCCTTCCTTACGTAAAAAGTGAGCGATTGAAACACCCGCTGGTCCAGCCCCAATTATGCCTATACGGGAGGATCGAGAAATTGGTGACTGTGAGGAAGTTACTTTGATCGTCGACATCTTTCGCGTATTATAATTCAGAGGAGATTGAAATTATTTGTGTGAGGAAATTTTTGCCGAAAAGGCATAAACGATAATGAGGTTTTACGTAACAAAAAAAGGAAAGGAGTAAAGAAAAGAGGACCTAATTTTTCTGCGGCGTCAAAAAATTAAGAGCTTTCAAAGTCTCTCGATTTATTTTTGAGGTGACAATTGACCGATCAAACAGGAATGTTTATTGTCGTAAAAGTCTTGCAAAAAAATAGGCTCCTTTTATCAATTTTCTTCATTAAGTAACAGATAAGAGAGATAATTGTTTTTTTTTTTTCAGAATATAATGGCAATCAGTTTTTATATGATTTACATAACTAACATTGATGCTGCAACCTGTTCTTCAATAAATAATAAGTATTTTTTAGACGTTAAGAACAATTATTATTTTATCTCTTACAATCCTTCAAGTATAAGCAACATAATATATCCTTGAAGTACATATTATTTCCTTTTAATTGTGTTTTATTTATTAATGTATTGTCTTTTTTCATATTGTCGTTTCAAATAAGGCAAATTTTGCATGTGTAACTATCAAATGGCAAATGTGTCGATCATTTGAAGGATCCTTATTGGTAATGTTAATGAATTAATGTTATGAGTTTGCTTAAATAAAACACCAAGTATATTGATACGTATTAAGAAATTCTTGTAAAGTCATAATTACAATTATCTGTTAACTGATACTATATAAAAAAAAGAAATATAAAGTTGATAATATGACAATACTCGATTACAATAAGAAATCATCACCTTAGTATCTATCCTACGCCGCTGATATAACCGTTTTTGGCTTCATTTCAACATACCTGTTTTTTGGACCTCGTAAGTTACGCACTCGTGGACCAAGTTATATTGTGTCGGATATCGATAAGGGTTAGCAGAAACCTAATAAAAACATTCTTGCTCGTGATATATACAAAGAAGTACGTACATAGATAGCTATATGAAAGAGTCTATCGAAAGAAGGATATGTTTACACTCGAATAAGTATTATCGCCTATAAAAATGATACTTTGACCAATCAGTTACGAAAGTCATATTTATTATGCTTTATTATGCTTTATTATGCTGTAAAACGAAACATAAACAAACCTAAATGCGAATGTTATACGTAAGAATAATATTAATTTTTTGCTTGAACACAATGACTCTGCTACCTTAGCTAGTGGAAATCCAAAAACAATGCTATTGAAAATAACTTTTCTATTTTACGTCATATGTACAGAACATTCAAAAGGGCCGGATTACTGTTGGTCACTCATTCACATGCAAAAGTTTTGTCGATCAGAATTCACAATCAATTTTGGGATAAAATTTTAGCTTTCCTAATTAAATCTGATTAATCGTCGATCGATCATGGGTGACAACATGTCAACCCAACCCGATCCTCTGGTTCGCCCAAAACCCAAAACTCAATTTGCAGGGTACAATTTACAAATTTATCATGTAGTGTAGTAGGGAATACTTTTAAAAAACTTACGTACCTTGCCTAATATGTAGAAGTTGTAATAGGACCCTAAATAATTCTAACAAATTTTGCATGGGTAAATCAAAATTTTGACCGCAAATTTGACTAGCTATAAAAGAGTGGATAAAAGAACCTTCAATGTAATCTCTGTTAGTATGGTGCACACAAGCTAAAGACAGCCACTAACTTTAAATGAGTAATAATTTTGATTAAGCAAATTATTTGCCAAAAACTTAGTTATTCAATAGAATGGGTTTAAATAAATCTAATAACGATTGGATTTTTTTGAAATTTTAAGTAAATAAATTGCGTAAATTTGAAACATCACATGGGTTTAATATGTATTTTCAATGGCTAAAAATTGATTACACGAAATACTGTAATGTGATTGGTTTCAAAACTTAATATGGGCTGATTTTTTAAATTTTACATTGAATAAGTTTTGATCCACCAGTCCATTTTGAATAGAACTACCAAAATATTTTGTCTCAATGAGATGAACATTTATAGTTGTTTCATTTAAAACGGACTGGTAGATCAAACTTTATTCAAGGTTAAAAAAATGTAACATTCCATATGTTAATCTTTGTTTTTCCATGACTTTTACCGTACACTATCGTTAACATTTGGTCGATTATCGGCCAACCAAATTTTATCAGAAGAATATTTACGAAATCATCTATACAATAACTATAAAGAACAGTTTATAACAGTTAGCCGTTAAACCAATTTTGTAATGGTTAGACTATTAAACCAGTTTTATAACGGCTTGACCGTTAGAATATTTTTATAATGCATTACATATATTTAACGGCTACTTTGTATATATATATATAACAGCTATGTTTCACGTAATACTTATGCATGAATGTTCAAATTTAATTCGAATCTAAATTTAATTCGAATTAAATCGAATATTCAATGAATTAAAGGTTTGATTCCAATCTCTAATACGAGTTGAGAAGAGAGGTTGTACCGTGCCACTCAAAGCGAAAAGAGCTGTCACTATACTATGTAACGTAAAGATCTTTATTACGCGAATTTGAAATCCAAAGTACATGGTTTAATATTAGGTCATGTACTTTGTCAAAAGCTCATAAAATTATTTCATTCGATTCACAACTCTTTGACTATAACCTGTAATGTATTTTGGACACGATGCAACAGAGACAGCTAACCTATATTATATGATTATCATAAATAAAAGTTTAAACAGTATAAAACACGAATAGAAAAAAAACCATGCTTTTTAAAGAGCTCTTAAAATCCTTTATCAATCTTCACCAACTTGCAAAACGATTGATATTAATCCAAAACCGGTCGATCCTTCATTGGAATTATCCAAATTCAAAATTTCATATGCACGAACTTCCAAACTTTCAGCACACTCTTTAGATGGATGTGGAAACTTATTACTAAAGAAGTTATCAGTTCATTTGAATTATGAGGAACGTCTATGAGCAGAAGAAAGGTCGGATCATCATCGTCTATACGTAAAGGGAAACCGGTTGATGCCTTTGGTATTTGCATTAATAAAAAAAAAATATAAAATATAAATGTTTAGATAAACTTGCAAATAAGCAATTATCTTGGATGGATGATTTTGTCTACATATATGAAAGCGTAATGACTGTGACGATGATCGAAGAAAGCGATGGATTAGTTTTGTTGGTAGTGTATTATTTAATTGTCATTCTTGAATGCTGAACGAAAAATTCATACCTTCAAGATTCGATAACTTGACAGTTTGTCCAAAAACTCAAAATTTCATTTATCCGTTATAATTTTATTCTTTTATCAATAAATATTAGAACTTTGTGGAAGGTAAATAGACAAAGACATTGCATCATTAGATTTAATATCATCATATATGTTCAAATAACGTCTATTTAACCTCGTTTTGACTGTTGTGCATTATTCAAATTACAGTCGCACCTCTCTAAATGCATCCCGTTGGGACCATAGTGAAAAAAATTAAAATTTTGCACTTATAGAGAATAAAATACATAGGGTTCTTATAAGTTGGGACCAAACCATATTGTGTATTTAGAGAGGTTTTACATAGTACTTGCACTCAGGAGGTGCGACTGTATTTGTAATATATATAATCAACATGCAAAAAAAAGAAAATTAGGTTTGTTCGCATTAGTTAAACTTCTAAATGTTGTTAATTAGTGATAGAGGCGTTGCTAATAATCGGACTTTGTACCACCTTTAAGCAAAATACAAAGTCAGACTCGCTAATATAACTATTACAGTAAAAAAATAGTTCTTGTACTTTGAATTGTTATTTTTGTTAAAAGATAAAGTTATTCTTTATATTAATAAATATACACAAAAATTGGCTTTTTTTACCTTTCTTAAATATAAGGATCGATATACATTAAAATAAACTATTCAAATTCATTAACATTTACCTTTACCTATTTAAATTTTTTTTTGGTCAATTTATTAATGCGTTTAATTTGCATTACTGTATTCTTGAAAAATAGTCTCTTGTAAAATATTCACTATCTTCAATTTAAGTTCATTCGTATAGTAACTAATTAATCTTTGGGCTTGTGAATATAAAAGATTCGAGTGTTATTTGCCGAGAAATAAGCTTTCCAAATTTGTGTACTTATTCTTAGTCATTTCGTTAATTAAGCCAACTATAAACTTGAAATTAATTGATACTTTTTTCTTACGTTAATAAACTTGAAGTTAAAGAAGCAAGTTGTCAGCTTGGATACAAACAAAGGACATTTTCCTTAGAATGTTGTTTATAATAAAAATTATAGTAAAATTATATAAACTTTAAGCTGAAGATCCTTTTCAACTTAACTAAGTAACTTAAAATTAAATTTTGTAATTATATAGAACAAAAGAAGAAGAAAAAATTTAACTTAAAAACTAAGTTAAAATTTTGCTAATTTTGTTTATTT
Organism: Cetraspora pellucida; assembly: GCA_910591915.1. NCBI lineage: Eukaryota > Fungi > Glomeromycota > Glomeromycetes > Diversisporales > Gigasporaceae > Cetraspora > Cetraspora pellucida. The sequence continues at coordinate 28,627 of CAJVQA010000188.1, forward strand.
TAAAGATGTAACTTCTTCAAAAATAATTATTTTTTAATTTTAAAATAATTATTATATGTAATATTATACAATAACAATTTTATTTAAAAGACAAAAATAGGTTATCTTAGTATAAAAATATGTTAACTATATGTTAAATATAAATATTTTTATTTATCTATATGTAACTTTTTTTTTTACTAAGATAACCTATTTTTTGGCTTCTTAAATAAACTTGTTCAATATAAAATTATATACATATATATATATTAAAATAAAATCTTTTATTAAGTAAATAATAAGATTAAAGTTTAAAAAAATTAATTTAATTTTATTTTATTTATTTATTTTTTTTTTTTATTTAATAAAAATTCAAAAAATATATTTTAACAAATATTTATATATATAATTTTATATTAAACAAGTTTATTTAAGAAGTCAAAATAGGTTATCTTAATAAAAAAAAAAGTTACATATAGATAAACAAAAATATTTATTTTTAACATATACATGGGTTGATTCATAAGTTTTGTTATAAGGTAAATAAATATCTCAATCAGTTTTAATTCTATAATTTTAAAAATTATATCTATAAATATAATAATTATAATCTATTTATAAAAAAAAATTGAAGACCTCTAGGGTCAATAGCATAGCAGTTATGTTCTGAGGTCACAAATCGCAAGGTTGCCAGTTCAAATCCTAGTGACAGCAATTGTAGAGATGTATTTCCAAAATAGAGAACTGCAACACTACAGAATTAGGGACCTAGGATGTTCAACAGACAGACTTATTTTTAGAAATAGCAAGTGACCTGCAGTTGAGAAGCCACATGATAATGAATACAAATTGGAATCTGATTTGAAATAACCAAAGTCATGAGACATAATGTGAGGCCAAAAGTCTAACAATGAGAGATACTACATAAACTTATGATGATAGTCAGTTCTGAATAAAGCTTGGTAAAGTCTTCTGATACTGGCAAAGATTGGTGTGATGGTCATTCTTGGAAAGTTTAAAAGTACAGACCAGAAAAGGTTGAGGTTAGTTTCAGGAATATATTGAGGACATTAGTTTGAAAAATATGAAAAATGTAAAAGGTCTTAGCAAGACTAGTCAAAGAAAAAAAAAAAATTGGATTGATTTTAATTAAATAGTTTTTAAAAAATTAAATTTTTAAAATTGGTTTTAAAACAATTAAAAGTTTTTTATAAATAAAAATTACTAAAAATTTATATTTAAAAGGCTATAAAAAATTAAAAACTTAATAGAAATAATCATATATTTTTTGAATATAAAGTTTATTTTTAAGTTAAAAAGTAAAATTTTCAAAAAAAAATTTTTAAAATAGTTATTTATTTTCTTTTATTTTTGCAAAACTAATTTATTTTAGGTATTTAATATTTTTACAAATTTTATAAATTTTAATATAAATTTTAATATATTTATTTTTTATAACTATTTTACTTTCAAATAAAATTATTAAATTTATTTAAAATAAAAAAAATAAAAAATTGTTATATTAATAATTTTAACTAACCAAATATAGTAAATAAATTATTATATATAGTAAGATATACAAAAAGTAAAAAAATACTTCAAATAATTATAAAAAAATTTATTAATATAAATTTTAATTATATATAATTATAATATTATTTTTGTAAAATAAGTTTTTTCATTATATAGAAAATTTTAATTTTTATAAGTTAATTTAGTTTAAAAATTAGTATATTTTTAATTGTTTTTAACTTAGCAACTTAAAAATTTTTCTCAATATCTATTTGATTAAAATTAATTCAAATTTTTTTTACAAATATATTATAATTATTGTATAATTCATATATATAATTTTTAAAAGTATAAATTTACAAATTAAAAGAATAATTATGTAATATGACAAAACTTTTGAATCAATCCACATAATTAACTTATTTTTATACTAAGATAATCTATTTTTGTTTTTTAAAAAACATTGTTCAGTGCATAATATTATATATAATAAGTATTTTAAAATTAAAAATATTTATTTTTAGAAAAGTTATATTTTAAAAATAAACAAAATTAATGTTAACAAAAAAAAACATTTTTTTTACTAATTTTTAATTCTAAAAAAAACAAAATTATTTAATTAAAGATATATTAAAGTTAGAGAATAGTACTTTAAAATTATATATAAACCTAATGATAATTTTTTTTTATATTTAATTTTATAAAAAATTATATTAAGTAAACTAATTTTAATAATTAAGTAAAAGTTGTAAAGTAGACTTTTCTGATTCTATTTTGGATACTTTGATTCTTTGCAATGTTAATTCTAAACTCTTAAATAGAACTGAGTTAAATGCTTTTTTCATATCTTATAGAAGTATTTATATTTCTTTACTTTTCTCTTTTGCTTCTTCTATTATCATATTAAGAATATGTACTAACTGTTTTGTTAAGTTGCCTAGGAGGCTTGCATAATTTGATCCTTTTAGTATTTATTTTTTTATAAACATTTTAACAAGTTTTTTTGTTATCACTTTCATTATAACTTTTTTAAACATTTTTATTAATGCTATTGGTCAAATGTTGTTTAGACTATATCTCTACTTAACATCTTTTAGTATTGGGTAAACTTGTGCTATTTTCCATTTAGTTAGTATTTTTCCTACTTTTAAATATAGATTTGCAAAGCCTCTAAATACTTTTTATGTTTTCTTTTCTGCTTATTTTATCAGAATATAACTTATATCTGATATGTTTAGAGCTGTTCTTGTCTTTAGTTCTCTTAATACCTTTCCTTATTCTTTTTTTTTTAACTTCTTTTTTGACTTTTGTATATCATTTCTCTTTAATGCTTTTTCATAATTTATATATAAAAGTAAGTTAATAAAAAAAAAACAAATTTTTTCTAAGTAAAAGTTTTCTTGACTTTAAGCTTAAATATCTTAACAACTATTTTATTAAATTTGACAAACTTTTTTTTATTTTAATTTATATAATTTTAAAATTAAAATAAAAAAATTTTTAGCAAATTTGATTAAATAGTTATTGAGTTATTTAAATTTAAAAATTAAAAAAATTTTACTAAAAATAATTTGTTCTTTTTCTACTAACTTACTCCTATATTTTTTTTTACTCTTTTAACATCTTTTCTAATTTTGTATTTCTTTTTCTAAATTGTTTTATATAATGCTTTGCTATTTCTACTTTAACCTCTTCTGAACTTGTTAACAAATTTGTTTCTTCTTCTACTTGTTTGATAAATCTGTTGAGTACTATTTTCTTGTAAAACTTATTCAGAAGACTAGCTATCATTCTCTCCTAGTCTTTTTTGATTATTTCTTATTTTTTATTTATATTTTCTTCTATTTGTTTTCTTTGTATTTACTCTTATTTTTTTTTCTAATAATAGCTTTTTTTAACTCTTTATATTTTCTATTTATATATTTGACTATTGTCTTTACAGTCTTGATAATTTTGCTTCAATTTTCTTGTCTAATATTTTTAATTGTTCATTTATTTTATTTCTTTATTTTTCTATTACTGCTTGGGTTTTTTTTGTTTTTGTCTAATTAGTTTTTAAAGCTTAATAATTCTTTCTTTTTGTTGTTGTTTTCTTTAACTTTTTCTTTTATTTGTTATTATATTGTATACTTTTTTTTGGATATATGTTTATTTGCTATTATAATAATTGCTTTTTCTATTATATTTTATATATTGTTTATCTTTTCTGCTTTTCTTTTTTTATCTTGTTTTTTTTTGTAAATATTTTTTAATATCTTTTTTCTTTCTAGTTGGTTTTGTAAGTTTTATACATAATTTTTCTAGTCCTTTGACTTTGTTTAATTATACAAGTATGCTGTTCTTAACTATTTTTTCTTCTTAATCTCTAACTTGCTTTGCTCTGCTACTATATGCTTGATTCATACCTTTACTATTACTATTCTGTGGTGACTTTTTGTAATTTCTTCTACTTCTTCAATCTCTGTTTTTCATAAATCTAAGGTTAATCTCTTTAATATTCATATATAATCAATTCTTATTGCTTCTCTATTTGACTATATATATTGTTAACTTATTAGATTCATGTTTCTATATATATCTCTAAAGTTCTAATTCTTTATCCAATTAAAGATTGGCAACTTTTTGTAGTTTGTTGTTTGTAAATATTACCTGTCTAAAACATTGTCTACTGTATAATTAAAGCACTTTTTACAATAATTTGTGTTTGTTTTTTTCTTTTTGAAACTGTTTTTATGATTTTTTGTTGAATGTTTTTTCTATTACTTTATCATTTAGTAATATATAAACTGCAATTACTATTAACTCCAATTGTTTGAAGTATTATGTAATCTTTATTATATATTTACTTATTTTCTTAACAACACTTATGTGCTTTTTTCATTGTTCATTAATCATTATTTTAATATCTGAACTTTTTTTCTTGTCTTCTGCTGCATTTGTTCAAAATTCTACATATTTTTTGTTTGTCACATATGATAAGAATTTCTCTTCTCTTTCTGTAAAATTTGTCTTTGTAATTCTTATTATTGAGATTTCTTTTTTTTTTGTTCAGTTGAACAGATTTTCTAGTTTTTAATTTTTGTTTTAAACTTATTAATATTGTGATATGCTATCTTTATTTCTTTCTTTTCTTCTATTCATTTTTCTTTTAATAGTCTTCAATTTGTTTTTATATTTTCTATTTTTCTTTTTCTTTACTGTACTCTTTATTTTCTTAACAAGGAGTTTTCATTTTTCTTCTTTTTTCAAACACCTCTCTTTTATCTTATAAAAACTTCTCTATCTTCTTATCAATGTTTATTGGTTCAACTGTAGCACTTTTAAGAATAGTTAGATTGGTCTATTTCATTTTTTTGCATGTTTTTCTTTAGTTTTTCTAATCTTTCTAGTATTTGGCCTAGGATATTCTCAATATGGAAATCTCCTTTTGTGGTTAAGTTTGAGTATTTTTCTTTTTCTTGTTTTTTCTTGTTTCTGATCTTTAATTTCTAGATTTTACTATTATCTTTGTATTTGTTGTAGTTTTTGTTGACTTTCTTTTCTTGTTTATTGTTTCTGTTAATTTCATACTCTTTTATATCAGAAGTTTCACTAATAGTATCATTATTGATATATTTTATATCTATGTTTTTTTTTTGTTTATATATTTATTTTTTCTTTTTTTGTGATTTTGTCAAAAGCATAAATAATTATTGAATTTTATTAGCTTTGTCTGTGCTACTTCTATTTTCTCTATTGATGCAAAAGTAATTATTACTAATCTTCTTTGATTTTCATTTTTGTTAGGTGGTATATATACTGATTTTGCTTCTTTTTTCCTTAAACATTATAATAATATTTCTGATATATTATCTAAGAGCTCTATTAACCTTGTAAATTTATTTTACATATTATATCAATTATAATCTTTTTTATCTAATGTTACTCTTGCTAGTCTGTGTACTCCTATTGGTAGTAACTATAGAATATTTTTCTTTTCTAGTTTTTTTTGTTTTAACTACTGCTAGTACTTTATATTTAGATCTTTTAATGTATTTTATATAGGCTCTTTCAATATTTTTGCATATATGATTTACTTTTTCTGTATTAATATTAGCTGATAAATCCTATATTATTAAGTATAATTCTAATTCAAAATCCTCTTCTGTTAGGTGGCCTACTTCATTATAATCTTCTTCTTTTTGTTTAGTAAGATTTTTAGGCTTTTTTTCTTCTCTTTTTTTGTTTTTATATACTTGCTCTTTTGTTTTTCTTCTTGTTTTTTTGGGTTTTTTGAAATGATTTTGAGCTATTTATCTTTTTTTTCTTTAATTTTTTTAATCACTACATCTTTGCTAAACTCACAGTCAAAGTTTATTTTTGTCCAATTATTTTTATTTATTTTTTTTTTTTTTTAACTTTGGTGACAATGCCAGTTGGTTTTTATTAGCCTTAATTTGATATAGTACAAATTTATGATTACATTTTTAGGATCGATTATTACTAGTACTATATACTATCTAATTTAACACCACTGACTTTACCTGGTTACCCTTTTTGACACCTAAGGCATGTTCACCACATGCCTGCATGCAGTTATCTTGGCAATCACTTGTGGTCATAGCACATATTAAACTGCTACACAGACAAGGATATCTACCAAACTTAATGTAACATTCCAAATACCAGAGGTACTATCTTCTGTAAATCGTATCCATATGTCCTATTTATATGATTTACTTGGTCTTGTTTCTTCTGCCTCCTAATCTAACTATATCTAGTATTACCTTGTTTCTCACATTTTTCACCTTTTCATCACTGTATCACTCCCAAATTGATCCTACTCAAGTATGTCTGATCCTTATAATCTTCCTATCTTTAGTTTGCCTGTTATTGATTTCTCTAAAGTGTTCTGACAATAGTCCAGGATCTGCAATGAACCCGTATCTCAAGCCAAATTTGCTGCTGCCATTGGTCTTTTGATCAATCTGTATCTTAAGCCAAACCTGCTATTGCCATTCTTGCAGATGTCTTAGGTCTTAATATCATACAGTAACTCGATGCTACATTTAACCTCCAACATGATGCTTTCTTTTATGATAAAGACTGGAACTTGTTGCACTTATAACAGGACAATTCTGATTATATCTAGAGAGTTCTTCTGACCCTAGTGATACTATACTACCATGTATTGCAAGCTTCCAGCTTATTCGACAATATCTGCAAGACAATTTTGGTTATACTTAGAGAGTTACACTGACCCCAGTTATGCTATATTACCTTGCAGATCTTATCTCATATTGGTTGGTTGATCTCTAGTCTTGTTCATCATAGACTTCCATATAGGTATGACCAGAACCTGATTTAGTACTTTTACATTGTACAAGGAAGTTATTCGCCTACCTCCAAGACCTTTCTTTCTATAATTAGATTATTCAGCTATGCCAGAGGTGCTTCCAATTTTGGTTAGACTAATTCTTTATTACAGTCCATCCTCATATTCATCACTTCTCTTACTATTCCAGTCTTGGTTACTTATCAGACTACTCTCCCAATCAAATCCTCTTCTTGGATCCCAATTAAAACATATTTGCACAATCTGTTGATTATCCTTCCAAGCAAGTACTCTACTAGTTGGATGCAGGGATGTTGGTACTGCCTATATTAAGAGGTATAAGGATGTTGGTGTTGTCCTAGCCTAAAGGACTTACATGTGCAATCCTTCTATAACTGTAACCTTCTGTAACAACTGCTTGTTACACATAATGCCTCCACTCCATGATTAGGTTTCCTTCTAGAAATTTTTATTTTTATCATTATACTGCACTTGGACTTTTAATCACAGGGCTTCGTGTTTAATTACAGGCTCCTTATTAGGTTACAAAAACTAAAATCTTACAATTTTGCTTTCAGTCAGACTTGAACTATTGACCTTGACTGTGAAAAGTATGGAAGCTTAACTGCTAAGCTATAGAACCTACACCCTCTATTTTCATTTTTAAAAACTTCTTGAATTGACTTAATATAATAGTTTTCTTGAAAAATCTATTGTGTATACTTTAGTTTTTCTTCTTTGTTTTCTTCTAGTACTATATATGTTAGTATGTTTGCTTTAAAAAATTTACTCTTGTCATATATATAATTTTTTAGTAACCATTGACTATACTTAGTCATGTCTATAAGTATTGGTATTTCTTGATCCTTTTTTTCTATTTTTAGTTACATAATTTTTTATCTATATTTTCAATATCTTTTCTTAAATTGTATATTTTATCATTTATTGACCTTTTTAATCTTTTTTAGTTTGTTTTTCTTTACAATTGACTATTCTTTTGTTATACTTGCTAATAGCTTTTCTAAAACTACATTTTGAGAATTACTAAAGCTTGGCTGTTGTTGTGCAACTAAAATACTCAGTTCTTTTATTTGTCCTATTACTTTTTTTAGATTTTGGTTTATCTCTTCTTTTTATTTTTTTATTTTTGATTTCTTTTTTTTTTTACTGGCAAGACTAATTTTCTTTTTTTTAACATTTTTAACATTTTTAGTTTTTTCTATTTTTGTTTCTTTCTTAAATGTTTTTTTCTTATTAAAATTTATTTAAGAGTTAAAGAAACCTAGATTTACATTTATTGCTGCTAGTTTTGTTGCCCATTTTTTGATGATATTGTATAGTACTGTATTTGTTCAGCTATTCTAAACACTTTAAAAATTTGGCTATAAAGAAGTAAATCTTTTGTTATAATATTATTTAGATTATAGATTGCTAAATCTTTTGCTATATGTTCTAAGTTATCTGAATATCTAATACATTTTGCTAGAATCTTATCTAGTATCTTGCTATCTATAGATCTACAATTTCTATTCTCGAACTCTCTAATATGTTGAATCAGATTTGTTTAATAGCAATTCTAATTTTGTTTGTACTTCTATTTCTAGACTTTTTGTTGTTTATCCATCTACTTAGTGCCTGTGCTTGTACTTATCTATATCTCTTAATAGAGTTATTTGTTGTTAAGAGTAACATAACATGTTGTTGTTTGTTGTTGTTTATGTTAATATCTGGTTATATATTCTAATGTTGTTTTTTAGATTTAGTATAATTTTCTAATTTTTTCAAAAAATTTGTTCAAAAAATTTTAAAGCTAGCAAAAGTTTTGTTTTTGAGAACTTTGCTTATATTGTTGCTAAGACAAAGTATTTGTATTTTGTATATGAAGTTTTTTTTCTTATAGACCTAAATAGTGTTTATTAGACCAATTTTGTGTTTTCTTAGTATATCTACTTTTAGATTTATTTTAAAAAAAGAATCAGTAAAGAGAGTTAATTTAATAACTTTTAACCTAATCTAACTTATCTTAATAAGTTATTTAAATTTAACTTATAGCCTATTTGACATACTTTTTTAAATATTATTAAATTACACAAACTACAAAATATTATTATTATTATTATTATTTTTTAATCTTAAGCAATCACACTAGTACTTTATTAAGATTCTTGAAATTATTTTTGCAATTACATAGATTTACCTAGCAACTAAGTTTAGCATCATCTGGCTATCTATAGGGTACCTAAGTGCAACCTTCTGCACTACTTTTAACAGAAGTAGGTTACTTGTCTAACTACTTAAAGTTTATAGTAAAAGGGTCTTCTCTCTTTCACAACAAGTCCCAATATTGTTTTTTTACTTTCTTCATTAATTCTATCTTTTTTCTCTTTTGCTTGTTTCTTTTCTTCTTCAATCTTTTGCTGATTTGCCTTTTTTTTTTTCTTTGGATTCTTCTTATTTACTTCCTTTTTCTTTATTTTGATTGTTATGCCTTCTTTTTCTTCTATTCATTGACCTTTTCACACCATATTCTCCAAATCTGTTCATAGAATGTGTCCCATGCTGTTTTTGCTACTGTCACTATAAACTGCTGTTTTGCCTTCATATTTAGGAGCTGTGTTAGTCTGTCTTGTGTTTTTTCAGGATCAGGCCTTTGATTAATGTTTCTCTCATCTCTATTTCTTCTGCTTTATTTTTTCCGAAGAGTGCTGTATATAGTACATATGGTGAGATGTGAGTTTTTTCTTCTTCCAGCAACCTTTTTCAGACTGTTGTGATAGTTACTTTTTGGATTCGTTTCTACAGGCTTCATTGTTTTTTACATAATGCTAGATGTGACTGTATTTCTTTAACTTTATCTTGACATACTTGACACTTTGTTGTTGTGTATATGTCTGGCCTTCTTCTATTAAGTTCTTCTAAGGTTGGAAGTTTATCTATCATACACTTTATAAACACACATCTTCTTGTACTACCTCTTCTTGTTGTGCAATACACTCCTTTAGTTATTTTTAACCTTTTTCAAAATTGTGTCCAGTTATGAATTATAACTTCTGTTCTCAGTTCTAACTTTTTAATTGCATTTGTTTCTTTTCATTCTGCTCCTAATTTTGTATTTGTTATCAATTTGCATAACAATCTTGCAAGTATGTCAGTTCATTTGTTTTCCCACTCTAGGCAGTATTCTATTTTTTTACAACTGACTTTCTCTATTTGTATTATTTTCTCACTTATTGTTTCCTTCTTTGCAAGACTATCAGCTTTGTCATTTTATTTGTTTTTGCTATGACTTTTAACTTTCACTAACTCTATCTGTATACTCTTTATGCTAATAAGGTCTATAATCTTCATTATCCATATCACATTTTTCTTTTTAAGAACTTTTATTCTATTTATTTGCTCTAAACCTCTGCTAATGTTTCTAATTGCCACATTACTGTCTGTATATATTTTTACTTGTCTTTCTCTCAGTACTGTTAGAATTGCTGCTCATATTGCTACTAATTTTGCTGTTGTCAATGTCATTCATTCTTCTAAACCTAATGATGTTTCTTTTTCTGACTACTCTTGCATTTCATTTGTTTGGATCCATTCTACTCCCATACTATTGCTTCATGTTTCTTCTTTAGTCTTTATGTTTGTAGCACCATCTGTATATATAATATATTTGTTTTTGTTTCTCGATAGGTTTCTTCTTAGCATCTTCAGAATTTTGTGTTTGATATTCTCATTTAGTTTCTGTCTCTTGATTAATTCTATTTCTAACCCTTCAAGCATCATTAGTCCTTCAAGTTGCTGCTCACTGTTTTTCAATCTTTCTGTTTCTGCTTTTTCTATTAACTAATTTATAGCTATCTTGATCTTGCTATTCCTTTTTTCTATTAATGTACTAGGAACTACTCTAATCTTGTTATTTATTCTTATTCATTGCTAGCAACTATCTTCTTTCTGTTCTTCTTTTTTAGTACATTCATTACATCTGCTAATTTCTGTTGCTATTTCATTCTCTCTATTTTGCATTTGCCAATACTCTAGTAAAACCTTTTTCTTCTTCTTCTTTATTATCTTTCCTAGCTGTCTATCTTCTTGTATACTGTATATTATCCACTCTTTTCTTCTTTTATCTTTTGATATGGCCCTCTATACCATTTTTATTGCTTGAGTATTATGTCTGTTTGTCTTAAAGTGTCCTTTAATTCTCCTATTTATTGGTTCTTCAAGCACTTTGAACTCTATTTCTTTAAATTATTTTGCTTTTTTTCCTTTACTTGAACATTCGCAAAAGTTCTTAAATTGTTGCCATGTGATCAGCTTCTCAAGCAGTTGGTTTAGGTAAATTAGACCTGCTTCATTTATCTTTATTCCACTTCTTTTCCATAACTGTGTTTCTAAAAGTTCTTTTATTTTAGTACTATATCCAAATATTCTCCAAAGGTTACTTTCTGTTCTTATGCTTATTCCTAACTCTTTTGCTTTTATTACTGTCAGACATGCTAAGTTGTTCTTCCATCATGCTTTGTTAACTGATACTTCTTTCACTTTTCAAATATCTTTTGTCAAATCTGCTCTTTGACAGCCTTGTGTAATTTTTAGCTTTGTTAACTAACCTAGGCTGTCTTGTCTATTCAATCTTGACAGCAAGCTACTCACTTGCTTTATTACTAGCTCTTGTTGTAGTATTCTATACCTACTGAGATCTTTATGTTCTATTATGCAATTTTCTATTGTTCTTTGCAAGCTGCTTTTTTTCTTTGCTAAACATATTATTGGTTGATGTATTTTATATATTCTCTTTTCTAAAATTTTAGTTAACTGAAGCATATAGCTTAGTTTTGGAATTATTACTATATTGTTTATATATATGATTTGGCTTGTTGTTATTTTTTTGTACTTGAGATCTTTTATTGTCTAACTAACTATTCCTTTAGCTTTTCTTTTAACTAATACTTCTCATATTCTGTTGTTTAGCCATATTCCAAGTGATCGAACAATTTTGTTTCTTGGCTCTTCTCTTATATTGCTTTTGCTGAA
>CAJVQA010000189.1:0-40426 GCA_910591915.1 Cetraspora pellucida
TGTATTTTGAAGATTTTTTCTGTTGGCAGTGGCTCCACTCTTCGAGGAAGCTTTCTTTTTCTTGGGACAAGGGCTCTAGCCCTTGTTAGTATCTTATTTGATAAGTTTTGGTTTCTTTTTGTCGAGATTATGATTGTTGTTTTTTATTCGCTTTTTCCGATCTGGTGTGAACAGGAAAGAGTTTTCTATTTATATAATATTTACTATTATATAATAATAAATAATACTTACATGCTGTTATATAATATAATTCGCATGCAATATTTGTATAACAATATTTATATGACAGATTTGTATATTTAAAAAAGAGTCTTTTTTTATAAATAAAAAAAAATAGGCTAAATTTATTAGAACAAATGATAATTTCAAGTTGATTATAGTTATCAAAATAATATTAAAATAGCAAGATATAAATAAAAGATAATTAATAAACAGATTATTTAATTATTATTTTTTATTATAAATTATACTTAATATTATTATTTTTATTTAAAATTGTATAAATAAATATATTTAAAATTTGATTATAAAATTATCAACATGGATTAAAAGAAAAAATAAGCAACTCTTTTTATAGATTACTTATACCAAAACTACAAAAAAACATTTAATTATTATTCATCTTTTTACTAAGTAAACCTTACTTGGTCTTTTAAGTAAAGTTATTCAGCATACTTTTTTTCTTCTAGGCAGCTATGTTTTAAGTTCCAAAAACACCTGGCTGCTAAGAAAAGTTTGAAAACTTGAAATTTGATTTTGTTTATTTATACAAAATTTTATTAATTAAACCTTATTTTCTTACTTATTCAAAAGTTGTTCAGCTCATTGAGATGAATATTTTAATATATAATGTATTTAAAACAGACCAAAACTTATAAAGATACAAGCAAAAAGCAAAAACAAAAATTTGCTCTTTGTTGGTTTTTTTATTGACATTTTAGGAAAATTTATAAAGTTGCATCAGAAATTTCATTTTTCTGGTACTCATTAGAATTTCCTAAATATTCAATTAGCTTATCTAAAGGTCATACATTTTTTTAAACTTTTCTAACTAGTCTAGAAACCTTTAAATCAAACAAATTGTTTTATAAAACATACTTAAAGCCTATTTTTAGAACAAAATGCTAATCTTGACAATAACTGCATCTAATATTATTGATCTTGATTATTTTTACCAAAAGTGTTCTAAAAGCTTTGATATTAATATTCTTAAAAATGTAACAAATACATTACATCTAATTCTTACAAATAAGCAATCAAATAATTGTTTAACTACAGAACTTAGAGGAGGAACTAAAAGTTGTTATTACTTTAAAACACCTGAATCTAGTTCTATTATTACATGCTCTTGTGGCAAGTTTTATACTCACTTTATCTCAACTACTAACTAAATTTACAAACAATATGAAGTTATTACTATTAATAAAAAATTCAAAGATAAATATCTTTAGCAAATAATATCACAAATTCTACTAAATTTATTCTACAATTCTTTATAGCATCACTCTCATCTACCATATACAATCATCAATGTACTAAATGCAACTTGTCTATTGTCTGCAAAGAAATAAACAACTAACATTATTTGGCAGCAGATGCAATCTTATATAATAACAAACCTTATCATAAAACATGTATGAATATTTAACAACTCTTTCAACAATCAAGTTCTTCTTCTATATTCATTCAAAAACTTTAACAATTAATCTGATTATATAACCTACTAGCATCTGAACTTACCTTTACAATATTACCTGCAGATAATACTAGCAATTCAAATGTTATAAATTTAGACAACAATATAATTGACAATAATAACTAACAATTATTATATTCTAACAAATTAATACAACTACAACAACAAATTAACAAACAATAACAACAATAGCAAACACAACCCAACACTAATAACAACTAACAAAAATTCAAAGCCAACCTAATATTTGACTGGCTTGCTAACTTTTCTATAACTAAAGAAATAAAAAACAAATCACAATTGCAAACAAACTTCACAAAGAAAATTTTCAATTTTCTTAAATAATACCTATATAATTTTAAATATAAACCTGAAACTAAATCTAAAATTGGTAACTGTTCAGCTCTTAAAGCTAGCTTCTACTATATAATTTATAAAATAGTAAAAGAAAAACCTCAATTTCTTGTTGAATTTATTCAAAAAAAATAATCCAACTACTAACAAAACTATAACTATTCCTTTTGATGTACTTGAAAAAACATTAAAAAAACCATTTCTTATATTTATTACTGTATATTTTACAAAATACAACTATTCAAAAATATTTGCTTTATCTGCAACTATCTCTTCTTATATAAACCCAAATTGACTACAATTCTGTATCAACCTTGCACATCTTTATTTTTATTTTACAAATAACTATCAAGCTATTAACTATATTAAATTTGCTAAAGATATTCAACTTTGATCTAAAAGGTTTAGAATCTTATTTGAAGTAGTTGGTTTTGATAAAGAAAAACAATATCTTATAATTAGCTCTAATAACAGATTTAATATATATCTTAAATTTAATATTTCCAAAATACTCTTTTTACAAAAACTTAATATTTCATCTCTTAAAAATTCATTTAACTACTTTAAACAGTAGTTTAAACAATTTTTTCTATTATATAATCACTAATTTACCAAACCTATAGATGAAACTAATATCTTTAATTCACTCAAATACTAATTTCAACAAAAATTTATTCTTTATCTTAAAAAAATTATGTCTACCAAACTAAGCTTTATAAAATTTAACAACCTACAAAAATGTTGAGACAAAGCAATCAAACATACTAATTATTACATCCTTTTTTGTATAGATACTACTTGCATTTACTTAGATAAAATAATACAAACAAAAAAAGAAAAAGAAGTTAAATTCAACATTTCTGAAGAACAATTCCAATACTATAAACATTTTTTTTAACTTTTTAAAAGTATTTTTCAAAAATTCTACATTGATTTTCTTAAACAAGATAATAAAATCTGGCAACAATCCAAATTTGACTTCTTTTTATTTTATAAAAACAGCAAATATAAAACATCTTTTGACAAACAAATTCCAACTTTATTACTTGACAAACTTGTAAGTAATGCAGAAAACTCTGTTTGCAAAGCCAATAATGTTTTAACTAACTCCAAATATTACAACTATTATTTCTATCTATATTTAAACCTTTATCTAAATATTGCAACCCAAAATTATAATATAAATAAATTTAACAAGCAACAAGCAATTAACTTCCTCATATCTAAACCTATCAGCACTAAATTTCTTGCAAAAATTTTTACTTTCTATTACTCTAGTGATAAAACACTTACCTATCTTTAAATTACAAACTACTTTCAAGAAACAAACTATCTTGAGGCAAACAAAATTATACAAAAAAAATTTTAAATAAAATATAAAATATTATCTTTAATTACAGAGTCTTTTTTTATTAAAAAGACATTTTTAATAAACTTGTCTTTTATAATTTCTATAAATGCAGCCACCATCTTATCAAAAAATACATTCTTAGTAATTGGTAAGAAAAATAATGTAAGTAGACAGATGGTAAAACTTATTTATATGAAAGGCCAGAATAATAATAGTTAGACTTAATATACAGAACAGATTATAATATCTTGCACAGCTGTGAAAGCTGAGCATATGGTAATTAATTCTGTAAAAAACAATTTCACAAGATTATTTTCAACATCTTTAGCTCTATATAATCTTGATATATGTTATAACAAATTTCTTTCTTATTACAATATTTCTCTTTTTTCTTATAACCAAACTATTTAAACTCTTATACAACATATTGACAAGCATAACTTCAATCAAACTGTTACTAGCATTACATTTTCTGTTAATAATAATTATAATAAAACTCATATATACCTTTTTATAACTTACTTTTACCTAACTATATTATTATTCCTTTTTACCTTCTTTTTAAGTTTTACAACCTCTCTCTCAAATCATACTCTTCTAATTCTACTTCTATCTTATCAGATACATTTATATAGAATATATATAATTTATATCTTAAAATTGCTATACATAATGTTAGAGGTTTTAACACTATAACCAAAAGAAAAGCATGACAAAACTATTGTCAACATTAGTCAAAGTCACATTGACTATATCTGAACTAACTTATTTAAATTTAATTATTTCTTTCATATAAACTTGATAATAGTAATTTCTTTACACTTAGTAATCACTTTATTTTTATATCTACTTGAACTTTTATAAATACATATAGCAAACCACTATGACATTACACTGGCATTAGCTGTAGAATTTTCAACTACAAGACTATGTTATCAAAAAAATAAACAAAATTTTCAGATTTTTTTTCTTATAATCTTAACTTATACAACATTCTACTTAATAGCAATACTAATGAAAACATTAAAACTACTTGGCATAAAATTGAACATGCAATTATTAATACTGCAACATACTCTATTCATAACAAAATAACTTAAAAATGTAGCTACAACCATCAATACTCTTCTTATTCTATACTACTTTATTTATTATTAAAGGAGCTTAGACATTTAATTAAAATTGTTAAAAGCTCTAATAATAATCTTAATATTGAACTAATTAATATTAAAGTTCAAATTATTAATAATAGATCTAAATGTAATCTTCAAGCTCTTACCTTATATGATAACTTATATAGCTAGATTTAACATGTACAAGATATATAAAAGCAACTCTATTATACTCATTATGTTGAAAACTCATTATTACTTTGACAACAAATACATCAAACAACTAAAAAAAGATGTAAAACTCTTTTAACATATTCTAAAAAAGCTATTAATAGTATTCTTAACTATTACAAATCTTCAATTTATTTTTCTAATATCAAACTTTCTGACTAACTAATTACAGAACCAAACCTTATCAAACAGCATATGCAATCTTATTTTCTTAACTAAACAGCATATTGACCAATTAATTAAAATTTAGTTAATAACTTTTGACATATACAATATCAACCCAATCACATATTAACACTTAGTAATACAATTTCTTCAACTTTTTTATTACTGAAGAAGGAGTTCTTTAAACTAAATTAAAACTTCTAAATAGAAAAGCCTATAAACTTACAGGCATTAGTTATGAAATGCTTAAACATGCAAGTATTATCTGTATTAAAACTATCACTGTTTTACTTAATTGCTGTCTTACTTCAAGTCAGATTCTTAAACAATAGAAATATAGCAAAATATATTCTATTCCTAAACATAATACATTTAATGATGACTTAAATCTTACTTGCTCTAAAAAACTCTTTTCTGAAAATCCCAATTTTATAGCAAAATTGGAAAAACAAAAAAATTTTTTGAAAAAGCTGAACTAAAATATATCTTAACTAATTAACTAAGTATTAGCATTAACAAACAGTATAGCACAACTTTAACAGAATTAAACAAAGTCACAAGAAAGCTTTTTGCATTCCAGTCTCCTTCTTACCATTGTTGCTTACTAAGTCAACAACTGAAACCAACACTAGTAAAGATAACAATAAGTTTCAAGACAAATATTTTAAACAGTATACACAAATACGATTCATTCAAAAAGCTATAGATAACCAGAACAACAAGAAGAAGCATAAAACTAATAGCAAAATTGCTATTCCTATTTAAGCAAGCAATAAAAAAAATACTAATAAAAAAAAAATTATTTAAAAAAATAGAAATTCTAGTATACCCCTAAAAAATCTGGCAATGACATCATTACACACAACAACCACAATCTTAAATCTTCTTACAAACAACCAAACTGAACAAGACCCAATCCAGAATCTAAACAATATTGATACTGCTTTTCTTTTACCAATGCAGATAGAAAAAACAAACAACTCAGCCTCATCTAACCTAATGCTCCAGCCCAACTTGGATGCTAGCACCCTAGAACAACAATCCAATATAGAAGTAGAGCACACATCAACAAATATAGAGAATAACAATAATGAAGAAACCTGATTAACTGATACAATACTTGAAAAACAGTCACAAAAAAAATATCATACAGCCAAACACTAGTTAATAACCTCTTAGAGAGAACTAGAAGTCTCCAAATCCTCATTTCAAAGCAGACAAAAAAAAAGAATAAAAAAAATATATGCAGGCAGCTTTAGAAAAAATTAGACAAAAATAACTAAAATCATTTGATGCAACAATTTGGATATGACAAAAAACCAAGAATGCACTAACCTTACTTCAAAACTTAAAAGAATTGATCAGATACAAGTTGTCAACAAAACTAATCACTATTTATATTTCAACAGCAATAAAAGCAAAATTCTTTCATAGAGACACAGCCTTCTTTAGAAGCTTTACTTGAGTTTTAGCAATTAGACCACAACATCAGAATGAATTCAACAGCTTATTTACTAATGCCCTAGATGCATATAAAAAACAGCATAACATATTAGCTACTAATAAAAAAAATTATACCTAAATTTTCGAATTATTGTGTACA
Organism: Cetraspora pellucida; assembly: GCA_910591915.1. Lineage (NCBI taxonomy): Eukaryota > Fungi > Glomeromycota > Glomeromycetes > Diversisporales > Gigasporaceae > Cetraspora > Cetraspora pellucida. The sequence continues at coordinate 6,513 of CAJVQA010000189.1, forward strand.
AAGCTGGCACTAGATTACCTACCCAATCTGAACTTCAATCTTTTAAATGTATAGAAAATCACAAAATATATTTTCTGCTTAATTGGTTTTGCAAAAATTTAACAGAATCTAGACTTTGAAACAACAAGAAAAGTGATCTCAGAACTAATGAATAAACTACTAATTCCCTTGTTTGATATACCAGAGCTTATCCCAGACCATCTGTTTTAAGTTATTTCTTTTGACCTACCTATTACAAGCTGCTAGGTTCTTACACCAGCAGTTAGAATACTGCACTTAATATTTTCTTTTGATAAGCTATCAGACATATATATCACAGATAGTCATAAAAATCTACTAGCTTTATATAAAGATTTAAGAAATGAAGTACAACATCTTTTTTCTATTATGGACAAAGCTGAACTGAAAAAGCTAGCTTACTATAGAGAGACCTTACAAAAATACTATATTTTTCAGCAAATTCCAGCTGAATACTTTGATTTACTAACACCAAAAAGCCCTTTGCCTTCTACTTCACAAGACTTAACACCCAGATTAAGAGAAAGATTCCTCTTTTTATCTGAAAGTCAAGATGATTTTAAGGAACATATAAGATTACTATGCATAGACTATTCCTTTACTAGACTACCTAATGACTATATTATTTCTTAAAGATGACTACCCATAGATCCAACAAATCTAAAAATATCTAACTTTATATTTCTATTACAGAGCATAAAAGAAGTAAATGCTTTTATTAAGCATGTTCCATGAATCTACAATATTCCATCACTATTACCACAAGCTTATTGCAACTTCAACTATACAAATCTTCCAGATCTGCCTAAAGATACCAATTTAGTCATTTTGGTCAACTTAACTTTACCAATATTAACCTTTAAAGAGCTAAGTATAGCAGTCAAAGCATTATAGAAACACTATTATTTTTATGCCATACACCAGTTTTGGATTCAGATAGAAAGAAAAAAAAAATAGTTAAAGATTAAATCAATCTTGTCCAAATTACCATCAACAGTAGAACAACTTCAGTTGGCTCTGGAACAAAAACAAATTACAAATATACATATTCCAGTACAAAAACATCACAATATTCAATTAGTTATGAAAACTCTTAGACAAAACTTTGTCTATTACTCTTTACCAGAATACATTTTTGATCTCATAGACTTATCTGAACCATCTTTTGAAATCTTTGATTCACCAAAACAAACAACAACTACACATACACAAATGTTAGATAGAGAAGAAAATGATAATATAGATCTCTAATAAGTACAAGCTATCATATAAACAATCTGCTTTCAGCAGATAATGAGAATGAAACAAAAAAAATTAAACTAAATTTAAACAAAAAAATTAATATAACTACACACAACATTAGAGGCATTAACAATATACTAAAAATACAAAACTGGATCAAACATTATATAGAATCAAATCTATATATAATCTTTATAACTGAAACTAAACTAAAAGACTTAGCAGCAAATCATATACCAATCCTTTTTACAAGATATTTACATCTAACTTTTTATCATATGACTTGAATCAAAGAGAAGCTAGCTTGAGAACAGCTTTATTAGTCTGCAACCAATTACAGCCTTATATTCATAATATTAATACTCTACCCAGCACTGCAATTTGCATCAATTCTTTTTTCCAAATAACAACAAATCTCATATTATTTTAACATATTTTCCTTTAAACTATTCTTCACTTTTAAGACAGACACAATCTCAAATTCACTCCTAGGTCGCAGAGGCCAGATCTTAAAACTGGCATTTGATTATCCTAGATGACTTTAATGCAAATTAGTACAGAAACAAACAACTTTCAATTTTCACTAATCTAAATGTTGCCAATTTAACTAGCTTATTAGATTTTCATAACATACAAACATCTACTTGGCATGGTCCTAATTCAACTAGTTAAATAGATGATTTTTGGATTTCTTCAGATATACTTTTAGCCTTCGATCCACCAACAATAATTGATGCTACTTATATTACCAATAGTGACTATCATATACTAAACACAATATGGCATACCAATTTCTATTTGCCAAAAGCTTCTAGAAACAAAAAAAAAAATAGAAAATATATCTATATGAAAAAACTACAACAGATACATAGAATGAATTTGCAAATATAGTAAACATATTATTCAATTTTCATGAAACTCTTTATCAAACATAGATAAAGATGATATCAATAGAACATGGAACTACTAAACATCAAAAATAAAAGAAGCAATAAATAAACATATTCCTTACACCTTTACAGCCCCACAGTCTTTCTTTGCAATGTCACTAAAGGCAACAAAGCTTCACTTAGCTCTAAAAAATATTAACAAATGCCTACAACAACTATCAAATAGAGCAGCAGACACAATAGCCTAGGCCAATCAGTACTTAATAAAAGCAGCTACCTTAGCTGAAATTAGCATTACTCCTATTACTTAAGAAGAATTTGCTCATTCATAGTCAAATACTATAGATCGAGTCAAACAATATAAACCTACAATTTGGCAAGCATGCAACTATGAAAAAAAACAAGAACAAACAGAGTGCATTAAGTTTTATATCAATTATAGGTACTCTGACTTTAAAGACAATACTAGTTGAATGCTAGATAGTATTCTACAAAGGCGAGCAAAACCAATTAGCTATAAAAAATTCATAACATCTGACAGTATAATTACTAATCAAAAGGAGATCAAAGAAACTGTATGCACCTATTTCAAAAACTGAATGAAAAATAACCCTTCTAACAATTCTTTATGGGAAGAATGGAAGCCATTCTACTCTCCACTTCAGCACATACAGAATAATATTTACAATATTCTTCTCTTATCTATTTCAATAACTGAACTGATACAAACAATAAATCTAGCTCCTAAAGGAAAAGCAACTAGACTTTCTGGAATTGCAAATGAAGTACTTCAGCAATTGCCATCCTCAGCTCTTACAGTTCTACTAAATATCTTCAATAGCTGCATAATACAAGAAATAGTCCTAAACTAATAGTTACAGGCTAATATTTGGCTGATTTCTAAAAAACAACTATATAATTACAAACTAAATACCACCTACCCAATTACTTTAATAGACTACACCAGAAAAATTTTTACAAAAATTTTAACAAAATGTTTGACAAACATTCTAGTTCACAACCAAGTGCTTTTCCCTTACAACTTTGCAGCTTTTTCTCATCAATCAATACTTCAACCTATCTCACAACTCACTCATATCTTAGAAGATGCAACTATAAACCAAAAAGAGATCTGGATCTTGTCTCAGGATATGTCAAAAGCTTTTGACTCAATTCATATACCAACTCTATGTAAATCACTTGAAAGAATACATATACCCAACAAAGCAATTAATTTGCTATTATACTTGCTTCATCATTATACAAACAAAGTAATTACTAGTTTATGATTAACTTAATCCTATTCTGTTAAAGATGGAGTAGATCAGGAAGAAACAATCTTACCACTTCTTTGAAAGATTTATTATGACCTTCTTATATCTAGAATTCATATGGAATATCAGAAATTTACTAGAGAAATTCCATCTATTTGCCCAAAAGAAATTTATACCTTAGTAATAGCATACATGAATGACTTCTTCTGGATTGCATTTGACAAAACCTTTCTTACCAACATTCTCTATACAGCTTCTTTTTTTTATAATTTTGCTAATATAAAAGTCAATCCTACTAAGTCAATTCTAGCAACAAACTCTAAAGATCCAGATAATAGTATAACTTTTGAAAATGAACAATTAACAGCAATCACCAATAGAACACTATTTAAATATCTAGGAGCATGGTTTTCTACTAACAAAAAACAAATACTTGTTCAAAAAGAAATCATAGCCAAGGCAACAATCAATCTAAAAAAGCTACAATTTGCTCATATAACAGAAAAACAAGCAATCTATATAATAAAAAATATTATCTTCTCACATTTGCTCTATAGGTTGCATTCCATATTTCTTTCCAACACTCAAATCAATATACTTAACAAAATCTGCACTAGTTTAGTTAAACACAAAGCAAGGCTGGCTCAGGAAGTTCCAAACTTATTTCTATTCAACTCAGACATCTATGCCTTAAGCAACTTAGCTCAGGCTCAACTCTCTTCCTTAGTAACAATACTCCAAAAAAACTTAAACTATCATAGTTTGGATTCCTTTTTCTTAAAGCTATAACTATAAGAATTACAAGACTTAGCTCTTACTAATACTTTTATTCTTACCCAACTTTCAGTCTTTTCAATTTTACAACTAAATACACAAACTAGTCAAATGGTGCTCATATTTTATGCTTTAAATTTACAGACTTCATGAAATGATAACAACTGGCCTTATCCCAAAACCTTTACTAGAACCTTAATAAACTAAATTCTGCTAAATCATCCTAAAGCTTCTTACTTTAAAGAAAAGCTGAACAATTATAACATTACTAGCATAGAACAATTCCTAAATGCAACCAACTTAGAGCTCCTAAAATAGAACAATTTTTATTACAACATTAAAAAGATACTAAGAGGATACTGTCTACACTAGTTTCTTAAAGTTCAAGACTTAATAGCAGACTCTATTAATCTTTCATTAACATTTCCACATATAAACCCTTACACCTTGTCTCAATGGAACTCTAAAAAGAAAGGCTAGATAATTACAGATAATTCTATTATTGGCAAGATATATAATTCTCACAACAAAGTCCTCAAAGCTCAACATTATATCCTAAAGCCAAATAACACAATATCAGCATGCACAGGCTGTAACCTAAAGAATCAATCATATTGCTTTAAGTATTGCTATTTCAATATAACAACATCACTATACAACCTGCAGGTAGACTGCAAAAAGAAAATCTACTTAGACATTGTGGATTTTAAAAAAGCACTAAACTATGCTAAATCAATAACTATAACTTGAGAGCAATTACAAGACATAAACCCAATACTAGAAAGACCTTTATGTTCTTTTGAAAACTCCTTAATTAACTTCTAAAAAACATTAACAGAAGCTAACTTCATTATAAAAACATTAACAATTTACTTAATCTCCAACTAACAAACAGTAAATAACAACTCTTAAATAATAGCAAAATGCCATATACAAAATACCAATACCTATTTTGGTTGCTTTACTAACTAATAGCCTTCACATATAAGCATGATGCTTAATTTACTAAACTTTATCCTTACTACAGTCAATTTATATACAGAAGTAAACATCTGTATAGACAATCCTACCTTCACTACATATATCAATTTGGTAACTTCTATTAAGCCTTATAACTATTCTGCATTTGACAAACAGTAGCATATATACCTTCTTCTAATCCTAAAAGCACTCTTATGTAATCGAAAACTCAACATCATACTGAATAAAAATATAAAAATTAAAGAAACTACAGGCATAATTTTCCTATTAGACCCAGCATCACAACATTTTCTATACAACTATTTTGTTTCAAGACTTCTTAACAAACCATGCAAATATCTGCTAAAAACTACTCTAAAACATATTCATCAAATTACAAACTGGCTATTATGGTTTTGTCAACAACAGATTTCAGGCTGGCATACATCAAAGAACAATATTGACTGGACTTACACACTAAAATATATTTCTTATGAAGAAAAACTACTAGCTTTAAATACTGACCTATTATTCTCAGCAATCAAGAATTTCAGAATTAAACTGTTATCTGAAAAACTTTCAACTTACCTACTACTGCATTGGAGAAATGGATACTCTATAACCTGTTAGTTATGCTAGTATGATTGCTATTACAAATATCTTAATTTAATTATTAAAAACAGTTGTTATAATATATATATTATATAAGTAATTATTAAATTTTTATTATCAATAAGATTTGAACATCCAATCTACTACTTAGAAAGTTAACAACTTATTTATTTTATTAAGTTATCATACTTTTTTATTATTATTTTAGTATTATACATTTTGAATATTTTCAATATATCTAATATTTAAGAAAGTTTAAACTTGTTTAAACTATATAAATAAAACTATATATATATATTAATATTACTGATTTAAGTTGTAAATATAAAAATAATAATAATAAAGATTACTTAATTATAATATGTATATTAAATAAATTTTATTAGCTTATAATTATATGTTAATTAACTAAATTAGTATAAAAAAAAATTTTTACAAACATGTTTGTAGATGTTCTTTTCTAAATTGTTTATTATTTGTGTCTGTATTTTATAACAATACTACTTACTAGTATTATATAAAACTTTAATACAAATCTGTAATAAGATTACTAAAAATAGATGACTAAGAAACTAAGATAATAGAAACCTACTTAAAAAATTTTAAGTAAATAGATAATATAAACTTTTAATAATATTATCAAAATAGAAATATAACAACTTAGTGAAGTAGTTAGATTATTAACCCTTCAAGTAGTAAGTTGGATATTCAAATCTCATTATAACAACTGTTACTAATAATTAGATTAGGATATCTATAATGGTAATTACATCAGTATTACTAGCAGTTTATAAAGAATCTGTATAAGTATAGTATTATATAGAGGAATGCAAACTAATAATTAGATAGTACAAACACTAGATAAGTTCTTGTAACTGCATAAATCTATTAAAATTAGATAACAAGAAGTTTATTTAGAAAGACTCAAATAAAGAGATGCTGAATTTTTAATAAACTTATTATAAAAACTAGCTTGAGAAAACAAATATCAAACTTGTAATACCTAGACAGACAAGAATCTTTGAATTAAGAAAGGCTTAGAGATATTACTAATCAGACTGCCAAAATAAATCAGAAAAAAAAAATATCAGGCTAATCTAATATACTAATGAACTAGTTGTAGTCCTATATAGACTATCTGGATTAGGAGTCTGATAAAAAGGCAAAAATATACTAAAGTATTAGTATTATGTTATGAAGTAGATATTGAGGTTTGAGTAAATTCTACAAGGGCATAGTAATTAAATAATATAACTCTGATAGCAAATATTAGTTCTGCAATAGTAATACTGAGTTAGCTATAAAAATAAAAACATAAGGCTTTAGAAAGTTTACTTTAAGGATAAAATAGTTTTAAGATTAAGATGATAATTTAGACATCTGGGCATCTAAGTATGACTTAGTAATATTAATATAAGTTGCAGATTCAAAAAGTTTAAAGTAGAACATCCAAGCAAAAATGTTAGATATAGCAATTAATAAGAAACCTTTAAACAAACTCATTAAATAGGTAATATAAAAAAGTTATATATATAGCTAATTGTATACTCTTCTGTTACAATTCATTGAATTATATTACCAAAAAAGTTATTAATAAAAGTTAAAAGACCAAAAAGATTATCTTAGTACTAAAAAATAAAAAAACAATATTATTAAAATAGTTAAAACCTATATATTACTCTTAAAGAAATAAATTAAATAAACTAGATACAAAATATATAAAAAGAATATATAATCAACTAGACTGTCAAATTTGTTAAAGAAAAAGAATACTAAAATATATTATATCATATTATCTAGATTGGTAATCTAATTAGAGTTTATTAGTTTTAAGTAATAATTAGTAAAAGATAATAGAAAAAATGTTAAAAAGATAAATATTATAATTTTAATAAATTTTACAAAAATAAAAATAAAATAATATAGTGGTTAAACAGATAATCCTTATAACAGCAAATATTAGATAACTATAGCATATTACATAAATTAGATTAACTATGTATAGAATATAATAGCCTTTAATAAGTCTTTTGTTAAAAATAAAATAATTCTAAAAAAACAAATAAGTATTAGAAACTTAGATAAATTGTACTTTAAAGATATTTTTGTAAAACAAGAAAATTGTATATGCAGAGAGTTTAAAAAGACAAAACTTATAGTTGGCTTGCAGATATGAAATCTAATATAGAATTTGGATAGTAATATATAGATAAACTATTTAAATTAAACACCAAAAATGCATATATAACTAGTTGTAACCTTTAATGTAAAAAGTTTTCTAAAAGCAATCATGCTAACAAAAACTTAAATATAATAATTACTCTTCAAAAATAGAAACTTTAACTTAAAAAAAAAAATCAAATACTTTTTTAAAATTAGTATTAAGTTGCTTTGAAAACAGAATTTTAAAATTAATTTGCATTTATGCTATATTTTCTAACTTCATATTAGCAAAAACTTATGTTTAATAAAAGCTAATCAACTTTCAGATTATAGAAATTATTTTTTACACTATTTGTATAATCAAAAAGTTATAACACAAGAAATTAGTAAATGTTAATATATTACTAAATTACAGTCAACTCTTCATAAATGCACATGTTAGTATAATGTTATAGGTCTAAAATGGATAGAATCACATAGTGTTGGGCCAATCAAATTATATAATTTTGATGATCGCCAGCGAAGCAAAACAAGAAATAAAATGAAAAACCGAAAAACAGCATAGAAGAAACTCGCATTCGATAAATTCCAGAAATGTTGTTACATGAACTATATATTTATATGGGCAATTAGAAATCTGTTATATGATTGTAATTTAAAAAACTGATAATTTCACATAATAAGTTAAATTTAAGGTACTCATGTTGATTAGTAAAATTTCTTAATTTTGGGTGTCTTTAGTGAAAGATCTTTTCTAATCGTTTTCAATCGCTTTCTCCAAAGAGTTTTCATAAGAATAAAGGTAAACGTTCAGTAAGTAGCAGAATTTATTAAGTTTCTACTACATTTAAATAGTTAAGCTGAATCTTAGATTTATAAATTGTTAAACCAGAATTGTTATACTAATATAATATTATATATATTTATTAAATAAGACAAGCAATATAAAGCGTTTAACTACTCGAACCAAGAGCATATATATGTATTATTTATCAAACAGATAAGAAGACCAAGTAAGATCTTTAATATACATATAGTAAGAGTAGTAATGTATAACAACGTGTTTTTAGTAAAGTATAATAGTTAAGAGATGGATTAGAATTGCTTTAGCTTGAAAAAAACTTCGCGTTTGTTAATAATAAAATTTGTTTCGTTTTATTTCGTGTATTGAAAAAATTTTCAATTTGATTTGATTGAAATGCTATAACCCGTGATTTTCCGTCAAAATGCGAGTTTCTTCTATGCTCCGAAAAACAGCAATCTAAACCTACCCCGGGTATATTAATTAAAACTGTCAGGAAGGCAATTTTGCTTATATACAACTATCTAAAACCTAACCTATCCTAATATAAGTTTGCCTAGCCCTAAGTTAATTCAATAAAATATATTATAAGTAATCTATTCCGCTTAGATGTCCCCTACGTGTGAAATTTTTTATCTTTTCACAGATCAGCACTCGCTATAGTTAGTCAACTGATACTTTTTCTGCGGTTTGTATTACGCACATTTAAATAAAACCGGTTGGCTATCTTGTTGGTCCTTTAAATACATCACGGTTCCACGAAAGCTAAACCCTAGCAATTTCATTTCCGTTAGGTATAAAATTGTTACCTTTTTAGGCGAAAGTTACTTGGTTCCCTTTCTTACGTACGTATACAGATAAAGTAATAAGTATTACGAATACAACTAAAAAAAAGCGCATTCTGTGGTGGTCTTTTTATACGCTTTATAAAGTTTTGTCAATATTAGTACTCGAACGTTTTAAATTATGAGTTGGAAAAGTGATATCAGAGTGGTTGTGGGTATGAAGATTTTAAGGATTCTGAGTTAAATGATTAGCTTTCAAATTAATAACTTGCTAACTTGTTACTTAAAATTAGCTATAGGTAAGAAGTAGTTGAAATTGCGGTTGCAAGTAGATTAAATAAAGTATATTGTATTAATAAATTTACTACTAACTGGCTTAATAATTAAATGATCCCACTGAATAGATTTCGGAACGACTTATTCTGTAAGTTTTTATACGGTGGTTTTTTATAGAAATTCAACTCAGTCATTTATATAAACTGCTTTCATTCTTGTCCTAATAGGGTTTTGCTTACGCAAACAAAGCGAGTCCAGAAGTGATCACAAATGATACGTGGCCAGAGGTAACGGGTGCATTCAAAACCAATACAGTATTGAAATATGATCAAAATCTCAGGAACGTAGAAGCGTGGGGGTATCCAGCGCTGGCACAAAGACCTTCACGACGAGCGGAAAGAAACAGTACTTCAAAGCCTGTTGAGTTGTTCAAACTTCACTTAGGTAATATGCCTGAGAAGGAGAAGCCTATGCTACCAAAAGGGCTGGCTTATAAGAAGGCTATCACCGATTACTTAACGGAGATGAGTATGTGTGTCGAAAGTTTTGTAGTTCTTTTTGCAATTATTTAAAAATTTTGGTTTAAAGACCTAACATATTCTTGAAAATAGGAAAAGTACGTTATTTCTGATTTTTTTGCAAACTCGCTGAAAAAATTTTATTGCTAATTATTTGTCTATCTTTCAAATAACAGCTAATCAAAGAAACTGTGGAAACACGTTGGCCAAATGTTAATTTCATGGAACAAGTATTGCTAATTATGACAGTTCCAGCAGAGTTCACTGACCAAGCAAACGCTACGGTCAGGGAGTGTGCTTACAAAGCAGGTAAATAAAAAAGTTTAGAACGCATTAAGAACGGCGAGCGGTAATTCAATATTTAAATTCGAAATAGGGTTAATTTCAACCCAGTACTCGGAAAAATTACAACTATCCACTGAACGTGAGTTGTATACTCTTTATCCTATGTTAAAAATTAATGTAGTGATTTGAATCTTGACTATATTTTACTTATTTGTTATTTATTTATTGATTTTTAGCTGAAGCTGCCGCCATATATTGTATGAGAACATTAAAAGAACATATGATTACCGAAGTTGGCAGTGAGTATTTTCGACGAATATGTTATGGTATTTAATACATTTTAATTCTGAATATTCTTCTCTTGGAATGAAGGCTCATTTATGATAGTGGATTGTGGCGGTGGTACGGTAGATCTTACAACGCGAGAGCTATTGGAAAATAATAGACTAGGTGAAATTACCGAACGTTCAGGTGATTTCTGTGGAGGAACATATGTAGATAAGGAGTTTATTAAATTTTTAAAGCGAAAGGTTGGTGATTCGGCTATAAATCTTCTGCACGAAAATCATTATGGCCAATTACAATATATGGTACAAGAATTCTGTCGCCGTGTCAAGTTACCATTTACAGGTAACAAGAAGGACTTCAAAACCTTTGAACTTGACATCGAAGAAGTATGTCCAGTATTGAAACAATATGTTTCAGAAACTACAAAAATAAAATTAGACAAAGATGACTGGATAATCGATTTAGAATTTGAAGACGTCAAAGCAATGTTTGATCCAGTAGTAGGCAAGATTATTAGATTGATTAGCGGACAACTTAATGCTGGAGCCAGTTCAGGAACTTGCGCTGCAATGTTTCTGGTTGGTGGGTTTAGTGAATCCAAATACCTTCAGGCGAGAATTAAGCAAGAGTTTGGAGGCCAGGTTAGGAATATTAACGTCCCAAAACAACCGGTAAATATATATATATATTTTTTTTTTTTTTATTAATGAAAAAAGTCCACTGACGTTTATTTATAAATATTAATTGAATCTATATATAAATATTTTTCAAATTTACATTCTATTCGTTTAACCTGTTTCTTGATAGATTGCTGCTATTGTAAGGTACCTATAAAGTTTATATCATTCTAAAATGGAGCTTTTTTGCCATTATCACACTAATTCGATGACTGCTTTACAGGGGTGCAGTGGACTACGGATTAAACATGAAAACCATTAAAACTAGAGTTCTAAAATGGACCTATGGCATTGAACTATCACCACAATGGAAAAAAGGAGATCCGCCGGAACGTAAGATTTCTCATGGGCGTATCAATGTTTTTAGTAAGCTTGTCTCCCGTGGAACTATAGTTGATGTAGATGAAGAATTTGGTAAAGAATTATTCCCAAGTATAGAAGATCAATCAGCTGCTAGTATGAAAATTTACAAAACTCCAGAATATGATGGAAAATACCCTGATGAACCGGGAATGGAAAAATTAGGAGAATTGATATTGGATTTCCCGGATTCGCAATTAGGATTTAATCGAAAGTTGGAATTTACCTTATCGTTTGGGCAGATGGAAATTAGAGCATATTGTAAGAATCAAAACGGGAAGAGCGTTGATTCTATATTCAATTTAGAATTTTAAAGATACTTAAGATTTGCTGAAACTTTATAAGTAATAATTTATTGGAATCTTTAATTTTATTTCCTCAGGTATTAAATTAATTAAGTAGCAGTATTATTTATAGGAATCGTATTTATTTAATTAAGAACGCCATATTATCTTTATCACATTTTGCACGCGAAGCATATAATTCATTTTATAAAGTACAGCATTCATTTTTTATTCTCTCAGATGTATGTTATCGTCCCCATCAGCGTGTTATTTGTATTATTTTAGGGTACCTGCAAAATAAAGCCCCATCGAATAAAACGACATCGGAGCGATCAAAGTTGGTCAAGATCAGGGATGTGAGGTCTTGCGATTTACGGTATTTCTAAGGAACGTGAATATTTAATGCTAATTCTTTAAAATCGCAGTAAATCACAAGATCCCCACGCCCCTGGTTAAGATAAGTTATTTTCCTGTGTAATATTTTTTCGTTTCTTTGGGATATCGATGATTTTTAAGTGTTAACATCTGCATATTCATAATCATAAATAAAAAGTTAATTATATTTACTATAACCGTTCTGTTATATTATTTTGAGAATGCTATATTTGTGTTTTTTAACTTTTTAAATAAAATATTTGCACGTAGTAACCGTGAGAATCTTCACGGTTATCATTTATATTAGTTTCTAGTTCTTAGTATATAAATATTTATATATAATATTTAAATATTTGGGATAGGTGCTAAAAAAAGGAACGAAATTGACAATTTTTCAAAAGCTGTTTTTTTATATAAATCAATTTAAAATAATATTAGGATTATTTTTTATTTAAGACTCAAAAGTAGTTATGTTAATAAAATTTTGCAATATAGCTTCTTAAAGTTTGCATTTTTTTATAATTTATTATATGATTTATATCATAAAAATTGATTTTCCAAAGATCTTTTTTTTTGTCAATTTTGTTTCTTTTCTCAGCATCTAGCTCATTTAATTATTTCTATTGCTTATTTATAATTTTTTTATATTATATAATTTGTCAAAAATAATAAATATTAATTATAATAAATATTAGTCATAATAAATATGTTATATAACCTAAAAGTAAAATATTTAATCTACTAATTATATTACTTTTATTCTAATTTTAATAGGTTTCAAACTATAATTCTAAAAAATTGTATTATATATTTTACAAAATTAGATCTAATTTTCAAATAATTTTAAATTTTAATAAAAAATTAACGATTTTTATAATTTTGATTAAAATTTTATTGTAATTTGATGGTTAATATAATCTTTTACAATAAATATATATTATTAAAAAAAAAGTTTTTTTATATTATTCAATATTTATTTATTTAAAAAATATTCAACTAATAGTTTTAATTAAAACATTTAGAAAGGTTATAACAAAGGTGGTAACAAAAAAGTTTACTAAAATATTTATAAAAAAGAAAATAAAAGATCAAACTATGTAGCTTATTTAGAGAATTCTACAAAAAAACCAGTCATATTCTAAATATGATAATAATAAAAAACATAGTATGAATATTTCTGCAAAATATAATAAAGACATTTGATTTAATTTTATTTAAAAGTCTTGAATTAGTATTGCAAAAAGTTAAAATACTTAAAAAAACAATGAAATATATTTTAAATCTTTTTTATAAAAGACAACTAAGAATAATTACAATTTATAATCTAATAAAAAAAATAATAGCAGAAGATAGAATAGATCTAGATAAAGTAATATTACTATTAATATTATGTCTTTTCTATAATCCATTCTTAGAAAGAATATAAAAAGATGAAAATTTAAGTTTTATAATAGATATCAAATTCACCTTCTCTGACATCAACTTTGTTTGGTCTAATTCCTTATGAATTAATTGATTCAATCAAAGATATTACTTTATCTAACAAAACTGCCACTATATTCTCAATTAAACTTCTGCTTCATCTTAACCAACAAATCTATACACATATCTGGATACCTTTTTGTGTTTCTAGGCCTTAACCCAGCAGACAATTTTAACCAATTTCAATATCTTATACTCTTCAAAACTTACTAACACAACATGCATTATACTCAATCATTAGTCCTAAAATTGAAACATGATATACCAAATGGATCAAATATCAAATGAACCCTCTTATCATAATTACAAATTCTGAAATCTAGGTAAGTTTTGGCCATTCTGATAGGTTTAGGTTGCAGATAACTTGTTTGAGCCTTTAATCTTAATATCTTATAGATATAGAATTCAATTATAAATTTTTTCTATATAATCTACTTGTAAAAAGTTTAACTGAGTTTTAATAAAGATAGAGGCATGGCCTCACCATTAATATTAAAAAAAAAAAAAAAGAACTAATAGAAAATCTTAAAGGTTGGTAGAAAATATTCTATACAAAAAGATCAAGTGAAATTAAGATCTTAAAAAAAAGAGAAATTAAAGAAAATATAAAAAAAAGATGTTAAATGAATAATGACAAATAGGAAAAAATGCTTACAAGTTTACTTGACAGACCAAGTAGAAAAATCCAAATAGACTGACTTATAGAAGACACAAATAACTATAGGAAATTAATTGTGAAACTACTGAAAGTTCTTGACAAAACAAAAAAAAACATTTTTAGAACCAATTAAGACTTTGAAATTTTAGAAAAGAAAGTTTAAATAATGAATAAGAAAAAATCTACAAATCCAAAGCATCAATACAGTCAAATTGGTACAAAAATATAAGCCAAGACATTACAGCAAATGAATTGTCAGAAATGCTAGCAGATTTAAAAAAAATACAGCTCCATGAGTTACAAGAATCACTTACAGACTTATACAAGCAGCAGAATTGCATATACAAGAAATATTTAGAATCTTTACAGAAATATATATTAAGGCAGATGGCATATTCAAAAAATAGAAAATATTACAAATATACTCTATACTAAAAGAAACAAAATAGCAATATAACTTGAATAATGTTAGGCCTATTGCTTTGCTAGAAACTCTAAGAAAATGCATAACAAAGATTCTGACAAACAGATTAATACAAGTTTTTATTAAGAAAAAAATACTCAAAGGTTCTAATTTTACAGGTCTCTTAGGAAGCTCGATAGAAGAATTAGTATATATTATTAATGCACTAACAAAAAACTATGCCTAATTTTTTAAGACATAAAAAAGACATTCGATTCAGTATCTCTGCAAGCACTAGATCTGGCAATAAGAAGACTTAAAATGTCTAAAAGAATTATAAATTTTATATTAAATTTATTTGAAAACAGACAATCTAAAATTATTACACAATAGGAAACTACAAAAGCATAGAAAGTAAAAGATAGTATTGAATAGAATAAAGTATTATCACTATTAGTATAAAGAATATTTTATAACTCACTACTCAAAAGAATTCAAGAGAACTTAAACCTTGATTATATAGCCAAAGTAGACATTCTATACAACTATAATCTTAACTACTGCAAGAAAATAAAATAAAGGCAAACTGTGATAGCTTTGCTGATAACACAACTTAAATTGCAAAAAACAAAAAACAGATGAAGCAGACAATTCAAATAGCAGAATAGTTCTTTAAAATCAATAATATTCAGATAAATAGAAAAAATCAAGACTAGTAATTATAAATATAAAAGAAAAAATAGAAAATAGAAAGATACATTTAGACAACAAATGGATATAAGAAAAGAACATAAACAAAATAACAAGATTCTTGATAATATAGCTTAACACTAAGCTAAAAGAGTTTTTAGTCAAAACAAAAGCTCAAGAAGTTGTATATACAATAATAAGAAGTTTTGAAACTAAAAAATGATAATAGCACAAGTAGCCTATATTAATAATATATGCATAGTACTTAAGCTTACCTACTTGCTATAGGTAACAAAATTATCAAAGACAGTAATAGAAGCAATACAAAAGCCAATTTTAAGAGTAGCAAAACACAAACTCAGAATTGCAAATACAGTAAGCAATAGTATTATGCTATATAGAAATCTTAAAAATTACAACTCTCTTTGGCATTAACTATTAATAAAGCAAATTACAAGCTTGCATGCATGAGTTAATACTATAGGTTTAGAAGAAGCTTTTACCAAAATACAGATCAACTACTGACTTTTATTAATAGGTGCATTAGAAACTATTTGGTACCATAATCTATCTAAAATATGCAAAAGTTTATGAAAAGACAATTTAGCATGTCACATTATGCTTAAGGCCAAAGAGATACAAATAACAATAAAATTTACAATTTCAGACCTTAATATAGAAGAAAAAAACACAAAAATTGCAAATCTACTAGGTAATAATTTTACTAAAAATATAGTTAAATTCCTTAGTAAATTTAACTTAGTTTATATGAATCAGTTACTTTCAAAGTTAGATAACAAAATAACTTCATAACAACAACTTAAACTATTATAAGAAGAATTAAGTAAGAGCAAAAAAGTCAAATGATTTACAAAAATAGAAGAAAAAATATTAGAAGACAAAGAAAAAAAATTATTAAAAACAGATTGATAAACAAATAAATCAAACAGTCTTGTTCTTAAAGTACTACCAAAACTACTTTCTTGTGATAAAAGGAAAAAAAAATGGGTTTTAATAAAAACATAGAAGAGAAGAGCACAAAATTAGTAATTGGAAAAATTTTAATAAAAAATCTTAAAAGATTATTAACAGAATATTGATATAAAGAAAAGTAAATAAAAATAACAAAAGTAACTTTATCTAAATATAAGGGCTGCAAGTTAACCAAAACCAAATAAGTTCAGACTGTAAAAGATAGATTGATAAAGTTAAAGTACAAAAAGAGATTTTAGACTATATTAGAAAACACAAACAACAAACCCTAAAGTTAGACCAAGAAATAATAAACTCTTTACAAAAAAACAAGAGAAAAAAGAGTATAACAAAATAAAAAAGAAGTTACTAAAGTTATATATTATGATTTGAACATTAAAATTATCAAAAAACAATATATTAGTCAACTAATGAAAGATAAACTTATGAAACTCAACTAAAAAAACAAAGAAAGAACTAAAGAAACATTGATCTTTTATATGAATAGTTCACTAAGAAGAGCATCAGGAAAAAAAGGTTTAATAGTAAACCAAATAGGATCAAGTTAGATGCAACTAGATAAAAAAGAAAAGAAAATCTAAGTGAAAACTGTTTTGGTATATGAAATTGGCCATCATTAACAAAACCAGAACTCTTAGCTATTTGGTTTGTTATATTTGCAGTACCAGAACAGAGAAAAGTAAAGATTTGTACAAATAGTATAGCAGCAATTACAGGTCTTAAAAATGAAAAAGAAAACCAATCTATTAGGTGATAACTAAAAAAGAAAAATTACAAACTATTAGAGAATATTAAAAACATTATAGACTTAAAAAATTTAGAAATAGATTTAGTTAAAGTTAAAGACTATAGTGATAATAAATGAAACAATAAAGCAAATAGTTGGGCAAAAGAAAGGATTAAAATAGATAGTTTAGATAGAATTGTAAAGAAAACTTCTCAAGAGACTAGAATCTTAATTTATTAAAAAGAAGAAATTATAGAAGATGCAACAAAAAGATTTATTAAAGAAATTTTAGATTTACAAACAGGAGCTAAATAAGGTTTTTTATCAGTGATTAAAAAGATAGAGCCAGATGATAAAAAGAAAGTATATAATTAGACATACTTATAGAAAAAGTTTAAAGACCAAAGTGAAAGCAGATATACAAGCCAAAAAAAGAATACACAAATAAGAACTCCAATTAAATGTTTTAATAATAGATTACCATTACTAAAATCTCTAACACACAAAGATCAGATCTCTACAAAAGTTTTTTTTGCATACTCTGCAATAAAGAAGATGAAGAAAATCTTGAATATTTGACATTATGCAAGTATTATAAGAATAACTAGAAAAAACTAGAAGATCTATCAATTAATCTTGCATAAACTAAACTTTTAAGTAAATTACAAGTGATTATAAACAAAAGGCAACTTAAAGAAATTCTTTAATGAGCAAACAAATAAGAAAAAAAAACAATAGAAATAGTCAAATGTTTAGTTTAAGAAAAGACAATTAAACAAATACAAAACATACTAAAGCCACTTAAAGAAACAAAAGTTTTTTTAAACATAATAACCAATATAGCATGAAATGAGTTCTACAAAAACATATGAAAAAGAAGATGTGAATCTATTATTGAATAGAAAAAACTAATGAACATTAACTGATAATTAAAGTAAAAAAAACTAAAAAGAAATTAAAATTACTTAGTAAAGAAATGCATAATCAAATAAAAAATCTAATTAGAATAAAAAAAAACCAAGCTGCTAAAATGATTAAGAAATCAAAAGAAGTAGAAAACATTAAGATAAAGGAAATATGGTTTGGTTTAATTAAAAGTTATATAGAAAAGTAAAGTAAGATAATTTTTATATGATCTTTTAGGCTAGTCTGATGCAGCCCTCAAATCTGAGTTATTACTCCAACTAGTATAGCAGATCACCTCTGGGCACTTATTAAAACAGCCAAAGGATGTTGAACTAGTAAATTAGATCAAAGTATATACAAATTTGTAAATACAAATTTTAATAAAGGTTAGCAGCAAGGCTGCCAAAAAGAAAAAATATTTAATACTAGTAATAATGTTTTTTTTATTACAAGAATTTGAGTTAGAAATAAGTTTTTGTGTAGCTATAAATTAGGTTAAGTATCAATTGCTTTTTTCTTTTTTTTTTGTATAACTTGCTTGATTCTTTACTTAATACTAATTTTACTTTTTTTTTATTACATAAATCTAAGTCATAAATAAGTTTATGTATAGTCATAAATTAGATTAAGTATCAATTGCTTCTTTCTTTTTTTTTGTATAAATTGCCTGATTCTTCACTTAATATTAATTTTTTATTACATAAATCTGAGTCAGGAATAAGACTTTGTATAGCTATAAATTAGATCAAATATCAATTATTTTTTTCTTTTCTTTTATATAAATTGCTTGATTCTTCAGTCAATATTAACTTTATTTTATTTTTTATTATATAAATCTGATTCAGAGATAAGTCTTCATATAGCTATATATTAGGTCAAATATTTATTGCTTCTTTCTTTTTTTTGCATAAATTGCTTGATTCTTCACTCAATAATAATTTTTATTATATAAATATGAGTTAGGAATAAGTCTTCATATAGCTATAAATTAGGTTAAATATCAATTACTTATTTATTTTTTGATATAAATTGCTTAATTTTTTGTTTAATACTAATTTTTTTTATTTATTTTTTTATAAATCTGAATTAAGAATAAGTCTTCATGTAGCTATAAATTAGATTAAATATTAATTGCTTTTTTCTTTTTATTTTAATATAAATTGCTTGATTTTTTATTCAATATTAATTTTTTATTACATAAATCTGAGTCAGAAATAAGTCTTTGTATAGCTATAAATTAGATCAAGTATTAATTATTTTTTTCTTTTTTTTTACATAAATTGCTTGATTCTTTATTTAATACTAACCTTGTTTTTTTTATTACATAAATCTAAGTCAGAAATAAGTCTTTACATAGCTATAAATTAGATTAAGTACCTATTATTTTTTTTCTTTTTTTTTGCATAAATTGCTTGATTCTTTATTTAATAATAATTTTTTATTATATAAATATGAGTCAGAAATAAGTCTTTATATAGCTATAAATTAGGTTAAATATCAATTACTTATTTCTTTTTTTTTGTATAAATTGCTTAATTCTTTGCTCAATACTAACTTTATTTTTTATTTTTTTATAAATCTGAATCAAGAATAAGTCTTCATGTAGCTATAAATTAGATCAAGTATCAATTGCTTTTTTTTTTATATAAATTGCTTAATTCTTTACTCAATACTAATTTTTTATTATATAAATCCAAATTAGAAATAAGTCTTTACATAGCTACAAATTAGGTCAAGTATCAATTACTTCTTTTTTTTTGCATAAATTGCTTAATTCTTTATTCAATACTAATTTTATTTTATTTTTTATTTCATAATCTGAGTTAGAGATAAGTCTTTGTATAATTATAAATTAGGTTAAGTATCAATTGTTTCTTTCTTTTTTTTGTATAAATTACTTGATTCTTTACTCAATACTAATTTTTTTTTTTTTATTATATAAATCTGAGTTAGGAATAAGTTTTCACATAACTATAAATTAGGTCAAATATCAATTATTTCTTTTTTTTTTTTATATAAATTGCTTGATTTTTTATTCAATAATAATTTTTTATTATATAAATCTTAGTCAAGAATAAGTTTTTGCATAGTAATAAATTAGGTCAAGTATCAATTATTTCTTTTTTTTTTTATATCAATTACTTAATTCTTTGCTCAATACTAATTTTATTTTATTTTTTATTATATACTATAAATCTAAGTCAGAGATAAGTCTTTATATAGTTATAAATTAGTTCAAGTATTGATTGCTTTTTTTTTTGTATAAATTGTTTGATTCTTCACTCAATACTAATTTTATCTTTTTTTTTATTATATAAATCTAAGTCAGAAATAAGTCTTTACATAATTATAAATTAGATTAAGTATTGATTATTTCTTTCTTTTTTTTGTATAAATTGCTTGATTCTTTACTCAATACTAATTTTTTATTATATAAATTTGAGTTAGAAATAAGTCTTTATATAGTAATAAATTAGGTTAAGTATTAATTGTTTCTTTTTTTTTTTATATAAATTGTTTGATTCTTTACTCAATACTAATTTTATCTTTTTTTTATTATATAAATCTGAGTCAAGAATAAGTCTTCATATAGCAATAAATTAGATCAAATATTAATTAGTTCTTTTCTTTTTTGTATAAATTGCTTGATTATTTATTTAATCCTAATTTTTTATTATATAAATCTGAATTAGAAATAAGTCTTAATATAACTATAAATAAATCAAGTATCAATTGATTTTTCTTTTTTTTTGTATAAATTGCTTAATTCTTTGCTTAATACTAATTTTACTTTTTTTTATTATATAAATTTGAGTTAGAAATAAGTTTTTATGTAACTATAAATTAGATCAAGTATTAATTATTTCTTTCTTTTTTTTATATAAATTCTTGATTCTTTACTTAATACTAATTTTAACTTTTTTTATTATATAAATCTGAGTTAGAAATAAGTCTTTGTCTAGCTATAAATTAGGCTAAATATTAATTATTTATTTCTTTTTTTTATATAAATTGCTTGATTCTTCACTTAATACTAATTTTTTATTACATAAATCTAAATTAGAAATAAGTCTTTATATAACTACAAATTAGATCAAGTATTAATTACTTCTTTCTTTTTTTATTATATAAACTGCTTAATTCTTCATTCAATATTAATTTTATTTTATTTTTTATTATATAAATTTGAGTCAGAAATAAGTCTTCATATAACCATAAATTAGATCAAGTATTGATTATTTCTTTCTTTTTTTTGAATAAATTGTTTAATTTTTCATTCAATACTAATTTTTTATTATATAAATCTAAGTCAAAAATAAGGCTTTATATAGCTACAAATTAGATCAAGTATTGATTACTTTTTTCTTTTTTTTGTATAAATAACTTAATTCTTTGTCTTATTTGATACTAATTTAATTTTTTTATTATGTCAATTCAAGCTAATTTTTAGATAAGCTTATCAGTGAAATGTATTGTCAGTGAAATAAGCTCACCAATGATTCAATATTGTCAGCAAAATAAATGTTGATGAATTAATTGTCATTAAAATAAGCTTGTCAATTAAGTCAGCTTGTCTATTGATTGAGTGTCAGTAAACTGATTGTCTGTAAAACAAACATGTTGGTAAATTGATTGTCAGTAAAGTGTTGTATCAGCAAGTTGATTGTCAGTAAACTAATACGGACCCGTGCATAACAGGTTGTTACAATTAGATACGTCCTATTTTAAAAATATATAAAAAATAGATCAATAGATATATTAAATTACTGACAGCTTATATAGTTTAATTTTATATGATTATTTACTAGTAATGGCAAAAAAATTAAACCTGAGTTGCTTAAAATTGTACAATTCTCTTCTGAATAAACTTTTATCACGTGCAGATAGTATTTGCAATTTTTTTGCAATTCGTTAAGTAAACATCAATTTATTTGGTTTCAGAGTTTGAAAATTATGCTATGTAAAAATATATTGCAGTAATTAAATTGTATAGTAAGAAGATTTAGTATATGAATATTATTGAAATATTATTAAATATATCAAATATAGTTATTACAAAAATGTCATAATTAGCATATTCCTATTTTTGGAAAGATATTGCCTTATAAGATTATCGATAATAATCTAATCAGTTCCATTAATGCAATTTAACTATATTGGGAGCTTTATCAATAAATTCCTTATATTGAGAGAATACATATAGACTGGCCTTGCATCTAATTCACTATATTGAGCTTTTCACTATATCAAAATTCGCTATAAATTTATCAGTTGAAATTATTTTAAAGCATTTAATTACATTTAGATTTTTACAACAAGTCTAATTTTAACTTGTTAAAATTCGTTCTAATGAGGTTAAAATACTCTATAATACATTAGCAGAAAACCTTTAAACATATTCTTAATTTTTGATATGTTACAAACAAATTGTGAAAACTTTCAGGTATTCTACACCTTGATAATAAATTAAATTAGCCATTTAGGGTATATAGTAAAATAGTACAATGCAACGGCATTGATCTTAATGAACTTTTTTGAAAATAGAAATTCAATTTCACCATACTTAGATGTACACATGTTCGATAGGAAATGTAAATTTTGTTTATTTAAACTTTAAAAGTGCGTCTCTATAACATACCTAATATTATTAATATTCATCCAACCTTAACAATTATAAAAGGATTACGTACTTGTAAAATATCTATATATATTAATAATGTTAAGATTGTCACGGATCGTCAGCACGTGACTAAAAACCGAGTACATTTCTACAGGACTTTAATTTTAGCGATTCCGATTATCAATTCATCTAGACGGTAAAAAATCCGAAAGTAAAAATTAAAAAATCAAAAAATAGCCAAACCTTGTCTACCAAATCAACGCCAAATGCATAGATTTATCATGTCTCGTTAAGTACTTCGTCTCTTGCATGGACTCTACCAAGTTGAATATCAAGGGCACAAGAATAGTCTGTATAAAGCGCGATCAATTTTGTGTGATATGAAAGGTAACCTTTTTTGGCCTTTTTTCGCTATAAGTATAAGTGGCCATCAAAAAGGGGTAAAAATGCAAATTCGGTAAATTTGTGTTTCACAATTATGACCGAATTTTTCTAAGGTGTTAATCTGGGAAATTTTCACTATCACTCTGTTCCTGGTACGATCTATAAAATTGTGATCAGATTTCGATACTAAATTTTTTTGCTTATAATGGAACAACTTACTGAATTGACATCTAAGTTTGCTGATACTGCTCTTAAAGCTATTGAAGACGTTTCTGAAGAGCTTTATGAAATAAGCATAAAGGTAAAATCCATGCTGATAAAGCGATATTAAGCACATTAAGATTTAATGCTAACAATTCTAAATGCACAGATAAACGAGAATCCAGAATTGGCTTACGAAGAAAAATTTGCGCATAAATTATTAGTTGATTATTTGCAAGAAAAAGGGTTTAAAGTAACTCCGAGTGCTTTTGGGTTAAAAACCGCATTTGTAGCAGAATTTCAATCTAAGGCTGGAAGAGGTCGCGTTGTTTCATTTAATTCCGAGTAAGTAATATTAGCTATTTTAAAATAAGTATTAACTCCTTTCTTATAAGAGGCTTTATAATATATATACTAGATATGATGCTTTACCAGAAGTTGGTCATGCTTGCGGACATAATCTTATCGCAATTAGTGGAGTAGGTGCTGTAATTGGTCTCAAGGCAGTTCTTGAGAAATTTAATATTGAAGGAACTGTAAAATTATTTGGAACCCCTGCAGAAGGTATTGAAATTTTTATTCTTTCTTTATAAATTTAAACAATGCAATATCAGTAGCATATTACATCTACTTTTTTTAAGAAAAGGATAATGGAAAGATCGATTTAATTGAAGCTGGGGCATATGAGGGAGTTGATGTTTCATTAATGGTCCATCCAAGGTGACATGTTAGCATTTAATTTCCGTCATATTTTTCAAATTTCAATTACTGGCACACTGATTGATGAATTTGTTAGCCCGGGAAATGGTGGTTTTGTGCCTTTTCTAGCAGTCCAGCCTGTAGATGTTGAATATTTCGGGAAAGCTGCACATGCTTCAGGTGAAAATTTTATTTTATTTATTTTATAAGCATTAAATATATGTATATAACTTTATTAACATTTAATTTGTTGCTTAATGGATTATTAGCAACACCTCATAAGGGTATTATAATATTCTGGTTTTTGTTTTTATGTCGTGTTTGTTTAGCTAAGTATTGCTAATTAATCAATTTTTATACAAAAATTAAAAATGACCTAACAGGAATTAATGCATTGGATGCAATATTATTGGCGTTTAATAATATTGGACTATTAAGGCAGCAGATTCGACCTACAGACAGGTATAAGTCGATATCGGATTTATTTTTATGGTGATTTCATACTTAATCTTGATTGTAAAATTGTAGAATTCATGGGATAATTACTAATGGAGGACAAGCACCCAACAGTTTGTATTATATTTCCACTAATATTGAAATCAAATTTAAGATAATAATCAAATTTTCTACACTATATTTTTAGTCATTCCGGAACATACAGCTGGTACTTTCCTTGTTCGTGGAAAGACAATAAAAGATTTGCAAGCGCTTCAGCCACGTGTACATAAGTGCTTTGAAGCAGCAGCGGAAGCGACTGGAGCCAAAGCAAAAATTACATGGAAAAAAGCAGTTTATGGTAGTGTTATAAGTATAATAAGTATTCATCGATAAAATGGGGGTTTTTACATTAAAAGGGCCCATTTTGCAATATAACCAATTTGAGATAGTTGAGTCTCATTTTTCAAAAAATTTGCAAAATGAGCCCTTTTAATGTGAAACACCCAAATAATAATGAATTATTTAACCTAATTATCGTTTATAGATGTGAATATAAATGAACCTCTTGCCACGCGCTACGAATATTATCTTTCAAAAAAATTCGGTATCACATTTCCGTCTAGAGAAGATCAGGGCAATGTCTTCAGCGCATCCACTGATCAGGGAAATGTAACTCACTTGATACCTGGGTTTCATCCGATTTATAACATTCGTTCATCTATTCCTGTTGTTAATCATCAAAGAGAATTTGCCTCAGCATGCAAAACAAAAACTGCTCATGAAGAAACTATAAAAGCTACGAGTGGGATGACTTTAGTTGGATTAGACTTTTTGATTGATGAAGAATTTGCTAAAAAAGTCAAGGAATCTTTTGCCAAATCTAAATTATAACTATTGACGATAAATTTGCTAAGTGAATCTTTTGTCAAATCTAAATTACATTTAAACCCTCTCTATAATTACACTCTTAGTTTGAAGACTTTGGTGTTTATAAAGAGTTTGTGCTTATATCGAGGTTAAATTATATATATGTTATGTAATTGGTTTTAAAAGTCAATGTGATTATAAGTCAATGTGACTATAGAGGGATTGCTATAGAGAAGTCTGACTGTATAACAGAGGCTATATAATTTATTTATAAAATTTCAGTTGCTTATTCTAAATGTTAAGAAATGTGATTAAACTATCACATGATTATGTGTCGGCTTGGCTATAGTTTTAACTTGTACGTAGTGCTTTTGTTCTGAGTCATTTCACATTTAGGTCGATTCCGAATTGACCTAGGTCATTCATAAATTTCACCGATTCAGAAATGACCCAGGTCAATATTTAATGAAATTTGATCGGGGTGTGACATTTATTAGTGACAAATATGTATAAACTACTTTATTATATATAAATAAATTGGTGCTTATTTGTCACGCAATTATTTGTCATGCTCACGGCGGTGCAAATCATTGTGTGACAAATATGCACCAACTAATTTATTTATATAATTAAAGTAGTCAGTGATTATTTGTCACACCTCATTCTCAGGAAGGGTCATCACTTGATCCCAAAACTTCAGAACCCAGAATTGTTACGTATATCAAATTAATTACCGTATTATCTCGAAATAAGGCCCGAGTGTAGTTAAAATGTCGGCCGAATTAAGCTAAATTTAGGCCAATTTAAGCTTAATTCTGGTCAAACTTTTAACCACACCCCGGGGCGTTATTTCGGGATCATACGGTAATGCGAAAAACAAAAATTAATAAATAAATGTTTAACTTTATAACTTTCTTGTTAATTTTTAAAATGAAAAGTTACGACGTGAAACCTTTGATCGAATATTAAAAGTTTTTATTTAGCAAAGGAAAAAAAAACAATCGCTGTTTAATGGATAAAATAAATACAATCAACGTTTAACTGTAATTAAAAGGATTTACTTATTTCTGCAAGTGATACAAGCCCAAAAAGGAAATGATTGCCATTTCGATAAAAGTACGTGAGATTTGACTAGCGTTAGGGCTAGGGTTAAGGGTTGGTATTAGAAAGGTCATATAGTAAAATCTGGCCAGGAATTTTTTTTATTAGAACGTAAAATGTGATTTTCTAGGCAAACTTTTGAGTTACCGGCGATGTTTTAAAAATCCTTCGATCTCACGTTACACGACGATTGCACCTGATTTTGCGATCTACATATAAAAATTTCCTTTTTGGGTTTGTATCACTTGCAGAAATAAGTATACGCTAATTAAAAATCCCAACAACTTATATAACCCAAAATTTAAATATTGCAACTGAAGAACTTTATACGATTAAACGACCTGGAGACGCAAGTTTGTCCTGTCGAAAACTTTACTAAATTTAATATAAAGAATTTTTATAAGTTTTTGATTTCTTTATGTAAAAGTTTGCTTTTTTTCACGCAAAAGAACTTTAATAATATAATTTTACATTATTGTTTGGATTATATAATTTATCGCCTGGGCATATAAATTTAAATTTTTAAAAATTTCACCGATTTAGAATGACCTAGGCCATTTCAAAATTCAAGAATAAACTAGGTCAATTCGGAATCGACCTAAATTGAGAAATGACTCAGAACACTTTCAGCATCTGAATTTAGTATGAGTCTTACACGTTCATTTGTAACTACTGTAGAGGAAAACACACAGCCCACTTCGTCATATGACCCATGAACCGAGTAACACAAAAAACTTGGATTTTTGATTTGCATAAATATGTTTCAATTACCACAAGTTTTAAAGAAATAGCCTAAAATTTATCATAACTACAAGGGTGAAAATCAGATAGTTTAAAATTTATCATAATTACAAGAGTGTAAGCCAGAGATTGGCTAAACTTTTAAGAGTAAAACTCTGTTTTTTACTTTGTATTTTTTTTTTTACTCTAGTCTAATTAATACAAGTAAATACTAGTGGGCGCGATTGATCCTCGATTTTGATTGGCCAACGACTGTGATCAACAAACTTCTGGCCCACATTATACATAATTTTGGTCGGAATTCAATTTTTTTATTTTTAATTGCGAAAATGGAAAATTTATGGTTTGGGCCTGTGCAATTGTAAAATTAACTCATGAATATATTTCACGTAGGATTAAAAGTTATATTTTACAAACTTACAATACATGTAATTTCACATAATTTTAATAACGCGTAAATTTCACGCGTGTGATATATAGTGCCAACACTATGGAAAATTTAGCTGTCGTAAGTGAACTTGCATAAAGTTTACTATTGAATCATATATATCTTCCCCAGTATCGCCGTTGTGAGACCTGAATGGACCCTGGCCAGTTGGGTCCATCGCTAAATTCGGAAAAGGGGGTAGATCGCATCTGTCGCATTCGTCGCATGTGATGCATGCGACGAATGCGACAGATAGCAGTGATCGGTCGGAAGGGAAATATCAGTAGAATACGATTAATCAGTAGCATCAAAAATATAAGTCTTACCCATCACACAATGTAAATAGAATCCTACAATTATAAATAAAGGTCGAAAGGCCCTTTGGAAGAAAAAACAATTCCCATCCTTGACAAATAAAATAATACATTTGCTAATACATAATCTGTCCCTAACTTGTAAACACTAACTTCTGTCAATACACTTACCTAATAATCAACCAAAACTCCCTTTTATTAAGTGAACCTGATTAAAACACCATTAACCATTTGTCAAATCTAACATGTCTCTTTCAATTCAATATTAACCCAGAGTGATTATTTGATGTACCAAAATTTGAAGCCACTGACCTGATGATCTTTTTCTGTTCACAATTTGGTGGTAACTGTGAGATCTGAAATGAATAACCTGAAATATCACTAACCTGAATTATTGTTACTCCATCTGATTATGGTATTCTGAAGTACTAGGATTAGACATAGTTATCTGTATCCAACTACTCAAAGAAGTGTGATAGTTGTAGTCACACATTTTAGTTCAATTACTCAAAGTAAAGTGATAATTGAGAAAATAAGAAAACAATAAAGTTATTCAAAATCTCAACTGATGTGTTAGAATTTTGAACCAATCTATAAAAGAAAAAAAGAGAAATAAGAAAAAGATAAAGTAAAAAAAGAAAAGAAAGAAATGTATAAAACTTATCCAACATCTTGAAGACCTGAGAAAACTGAAATCAAGATAAGAAAAACCTATCTTCAGTAAGCCTTAAGCTGTAAACAAATCCAAAAAAAATTCTGAAAAAAAATGTAGAGTCTTTATTGTAAAATAAAAAAGCATGTTGTTAGTAAATGCTCAGAAATTAAAATACTACAAAAAAAGTGTATTGTTCTTTTCAATACACTTACTGAAGAACAAGTCACCAAAGTTCAAGAAATTGTTAATGAAGCCTTTGGAAATTATTATTTTAATAACAAGCAGCTTCTACAAGCCCTTGTACTTTTACTAGAAGTGTTAAAAGACACTTGAGGATGTCAAAGAGAAGGAAAAAGATATTGTATACCTACCTTTATATATACTGATCAACCTTGTTTCTTGCAGTCATTTTTGTTCTGCATCTCATAAATGTTATTTCACAAAGACCCAAAAGGAACCCTTTATAGTTCTACCTTTAGTACCTTCTGTAGTTTCTATACCAAAAGTTTCCTTAAGGTCTCAACAACTAGCACTTGCTATAAATGATATCTATAATGATTCTAATGAATCTGCAGAAAAACCTCTTGACTTAGAACACTATCTTTGATGATTAGTTACCAAATATGAAGCTTTTATACAAAAGTGGATTCTAAATAAGGTTCTAGATTCTCTGCCAAAAAGTGGCATTAAGAAAGATAAAGAAGGACTTGCAGAAAAAGAACCTGTCAAAGCCAAAAGTAATGCAATAAATATTGGTAAATGTCATTATAGAATCAGAATTGAAAAGGATAGATGTAAAGCCTTTGAACACTATCAAAAACTTGCAGAAAGGTGGAATGCTGATGGCACATATTATGTTAGATCTGGTTATAAAAAAGAAATAGAAATTAAAAAGAAAGAATATAAGATACCTATTAATTATCAAAAACCTAATGAAATAGACTATAAAGATGAGGATAAAGCATTTAGAAGGCCTTTTCAGATTATGTAAGAGAAATTTAAACCTAATGATAATAAAGTCAATAATATTAATGATAACAACAATGGAACCAAAATTAAAAAATAAAATTAGAGTTGAAAAAGCCAAATACAAGAACCCCTAATATGTGATGTTTTGTATTAAAAAACCTGAATCAATCCTGTGAAGATTGGAATAAAAGAATTGATGAGTTTAGAAAATTAATCTAAGATAACCTCAAAAAAGAATTTGCTAATACCAAAGAAAAGACACTAACTATTAAAATTGAAGTTGAAAAGGATAATTCTAAAGAACTTAAATAGTATTCAAAAAAGACTGAAGAGGTAATTCAGATAAATAGTTGATTTAAAATAATTCAAAAAAATCTGCTAATACCAAAGAGTATAAAAGTGTAATTGGAGTTGAAATTATAAATGTAATGTCCTTCAATACTTACCAATATATAGACTATGCATCTTCAATTTCAGTAATTTAATCTTGTTTTATAAAACTCAACCTTGAGTCAAAGAGTAATATGAGATCTTGGCAAGTTGGGATCAATTGCTAATTTAGAAAAAGGGGTTGATCACATCTGTTATATTCATCATATATGAAAGATTAGTTACATATAATGCATATAACAAATGTGACTGATAGTAGCAATCTGTCAGAAGAAAAATATCAGTAAAATATGACTAATTAGTAGCATCAAAAATATTAGTTATATTCATCTCACAATGTAAATAAAATTCTATAATTATAAATAAAGGCTGAAAGGCTCTTTGGAAAAAAAATTTTCATCTTTAACAAATAAAATAATACATTTCTAATACATAATTTGTTTTTAACTTGTAAACATTAACTTCTGTCAATACATTTATCTAATAACTAATCTGAAACTCTTTTTTGTTAAATGAATCTAATTAAAAACTATTAACCATTTGTCAAATCTAACATGTCTCTTTCAATTTGATATTAACCCAGAGTGATTATACAATGTACCAAATTTTGAAGCCACTGACCTGACAATTCTTTTTTGATTTACATTATCAAAATTTTTATTTTTATGTGACCATGTTTAAAAATCTTTAAATTCATTTATGTTAGAATTAGTATTTATTTTATTTTTTTTTTAATATTAAAGGTGAGTACTTGTAACCTAGATTTTTATTGATAGTATGTTTCAGCTTTGTGATAATATTATTACAACAACCACAAAGGCAACTATAGAAAAAGTATACAACAAGTCACTTATACAACTTTAGTTATTATCTAATTTAAGTAGTCTGCTCAAAGGTTCTATACTAGCTGCCATACCTAGAACCTACTTGTGGGTCTTCTATTTAAACACTCTGATTTTTGTATTTACTCATCTAACTACCTTACCAACTGCCCTAGTTTTTACTAGTATATATTTATTATAGTTACTAGGTCTTTAAAATAGTTTACTCATATAGAAAATCTTTAAACTTGTACTAAACCCACTAGAGCCTATTGTTACTCAATTTCCAGCTGACTTAGTATCACTATAGCTGAGATCAACACTTGCAGTCAGAGTAACTCTTAAACTGCTATATCTTTGTAAAGTTCATACAACTTCAGTACTTCTCTTTACAACCTTATTAGTATCTTGTATGTTTTTGCAAGTCCTTCTATACTACCAATCCAGTTAGTTTTGTATAATGTGACTTCATATCCATTCAACTGATAGCCAGGTTGGTGGACATTTTACCTAGAGATTTGCCTATACAGATTACTTGCATTAGGTTTCTGTTTCTGGATCAAGATTTTCATAGATGGTACTGTTGAAGATTATACTACCTTTCTAATCAGAATTTCCAAATAGGGCTTTTTATAAAGTATATATTTTCTAGATTTATTTATATAACATTGCACACTCCCAAAGTTAGTCTTAGTACAACTAGAGTTATAGGGTTACAACCTCAGATACCTATATAGTTGTTGAATAGGACTATTTTTTAAATTTTTTACTATCAGTGAGATTTGAACTTTGGACCTACTGCTTGGAGGATGACAACTCAATCACTATACTAGGATCACCATTCTCTGGGTTAGCATTTATAATAGATCTAGATTTTATAAGATTAATAGTAAAATTACTCAATAAATTTTTTGATAAAGCTCAAAAAATGGTTTCTTATACAAATTTTTAAGGAATAAGCAATTTTTGAAAAGCAAATATTTTGGTTTGATCTTTCTGATTATGTAATATTACATTAAACTAAAACACACTATTGGATAATTATCATGTAAAAGTGAAAATTTGACAGCAATTCTGTAATAGAATGATTATATTTTTTACAAATCACATGTTATTTTTATTTTAAAAATTTACATAAACTTATATAAAATTACTGAAATAATATTCTTAATCCTAATTTTACTTAATAAGTGATGTTGGAATCTGAATGGGTTCCTAGTTCAAACTTACAGCTTATTTTAATTTTTATATTTTTGTTCTATTTAATCTATATAATATTTATTTTTATCTTAGTGTATCTCTATAAGGCTTTTAAGATATAGCTTAAGAATAAATTATGGATTTACTTAACAAATTATAATGTATATGTTATAGGCTATATAATGATTAACTGAAAAGAATTATAACAATATTATTGAGAATGTGCATATAATAGTAGTAAAACTTATATGCATTGATAATAGAATTATATATTATAGAACTTAGTGAATAAAATAATAAGTTTGTTTCTATTATAATAAGAAAAATATAAATATAGATTCTCTTAATCTTTCTTAAACAGTAGTTCTCAATTAGTTATTTATTGTTATTAATAAAATTTATCAAATAAATTATATTACTTTGCATTTAAACTTCTTTAATATTCAAAATATTAAATTACTTTAAAGCTGATAAATAATTATTTTCTTATTATAGTCTTTATTATTTTTTTAATTAATAAATAAGTCTATATGTTTGGTCTCTTATTTAATATAAAGAAAGTAAGCATTGAACCTGAATAAACCTTTATTTAAGTAACTAAAAGCTATATATTGGATAGTTAATACAATAAGTACTTTATAAAGAATAACATATAATAGAATATTAATTAATTAGTTAAGTAAGTAGATTATTTAATTAGATAGAATAATTAGTTATTAGTAATATATTGATCAAAGTTTAGATTACTATTAAGTTATTAAATTTTATTATAGTATATTTAAAAATAAAGCCTCTTATTACAATTAGATTGTTTCTGATTCATCTTTAGATTACTAATCTTATCTGATTAAACTATTATTGACCTAATTATAAATAGATTAAATTTTTTTTTTTTAAGGTGACCTCTTTGGTTTTTTGACTTTTATTAATCACTTATTAGTATTGTGGTTTAATAAACCATTACAGAAGAGCATACAATTGGCTATATATATAACTTTTTTATATTACCTATTTAAGAAATCTGCCTGAAGGTTTTTTACTAATTGTCATATCTAACACCTCTGCTTGAGTGTTTTACTTTAAACCTCTAAAACTGTAATCTGTATTAACTCACTGGAACATATTCAGATGCCCAAATTATTATTTCAATCTTAGAACTAATTTATTTTCAAGGTAAACCCTCAGAGCCTTTTATATTTATTTTTACAGCTGACTTAGATATTACTATAGCAAAAACAATACTTGCAGTCAGAGCTTAACTATTAAACTGCTATGCTCTTGTAGAGTTCACTTAGACCTCAGCATCTACTTCACAGCATAACTCTAATATTTTAGTATATCTCTAAATTTTATTAAACTTCTAATTCAAATAGCTTATGTAAGACTATAATTAGTCCATTAGTATATTAGATTAGCTTAATATCTTTTTCTTTTAATTTATTCTGGTGGCCTAATTGGTGATACCTCCAAGACTCCCAATCTAAAGGTTCTTACCTGTCTGGTTACTAAGATCTGGGTATCTGTTTCTCCAGACTAGCCTTTACAGTAGCACTATTAAAGATCCATCTACCTCTCTTATTTAGATCTTTCTAAATGAACTTCTTGTTATCCAATTTGGTTTAATACATCAAAAGTTATGGTCAA
>CAJVQA010000190.1:0-40408 GCA_910591915.1 Cetraspora pellucida
GTTTGGTGAGGCATTTTGACCAATAAGACAAATCCTTAAAAGAGAATAAGAACAGCACATGAACACAAAACAAAAAAAAAAAAAAAAAAAAAAAGAAAAAAAAAATACTAGTTAATATTTAAATAAAAAGGTTTTATTTTTTAAAATTTTAATAAAATAATAATTAAATTTGTATAAAAATCTATATTAAAAAAGGTTAAAAATATATATATAGTAATTATAAAAAAAGTTAAAAAGATGCAGAAAATACTTTAATTAATTTTATATAAATTTTGTTCTTAAAAAAAATAAAATAAATAAATAAGAAAAAATAAAGAAATCATTTAAACAATAATTAAAAAAGAAATATATATATATAATTATTAAAAAATTAATTTAAAAAAAGTTTACAAAGATAATTTAAAATCTTAATTAAATTTTTTTAAAAACTAAGAACTTTTTTTATATAATAGTAAATATAACTTAGAATAGTTTTTATAAAAATATATATAAAAATAATATACTGCAATTATTTTATAAAAAAAATTAGTTTTTTAAAAAGAAAAAACAATTATTAGTAATAAAACTTTAAAATAAATATATTTTAAATATAAATAACCAAAATTTAATTATAATTAAAAATAAAACAAAAGATAAGAATAAAATATAAAATATATAATTAGAATTAATTAAAATTTTTATTAATAATAATATAAAATTATTTTTTTATATACAATTTTATAACTAATTTAATTTTTTTTTTTTTTTAGTATTAAGATGACCTCTTTGGTCTTTTGACTTTTATTAATTACTTATTGGTATTGTAGTTCAATAAACTACTACAAGAGAGCATACAATTGGCTACACATGTAACTTTTCTATATTACCTATTTAAGGAGTCTGCCTGAAGGTTTTTTTACTAATTGCCATATTTAACATACTGCTTGGATGTTCTATTTTAAACCTTCTAAACCTGTAACCTGTGTTAACATCACTGGTTATCTCAGATGTTCAGATCATTATCTTCAACCTTAGAACTAATTTATTCTCAAGGTAAACCTTCTAGAGCCTTCTGTATCTATTTTTACAGCTGACCTAAGTATCACTATGGCAGAACTAACACTTGTAATTAGGGCTAATCATTAAACCGCTATGCTCTTGTAAAGTTTACTTAGACCCTAGCATCTACTTCACAGCATAACCTCAGTACTTTAGTATACTTCTGCTTTTTCCTCTGCCCTTTTACCAAACTCTCAATCCAGATAGCCTATATAGGACTATGACTAGTCTATTGGTATATCAGGTCAGCCTGATATCTTTTTTCTTTAGTTCATTCCAGCAGCCTGGTTGGTAGTATCTCCAAAACTCTCAACTTAGAGGTTTTTGCCTGTCTGGTTACTAGGACTAGGTACTAGATCTTGGTATCCATTTCGCTAAGTTAGCCTTTACAGTAGGGCTGTCAAAGATCCAGCTATCTCTTTACTTAGATCTTCCCAAATGGACTTCTTGGTACCCAATTTTAATGAATTTACATGGTCACAAGGACTTATCTAGTGTTTGCACTGCCCAATATGTTGGTTTGCATTTCTTTATGTAACTCCAATATTGCACAGATGCCTCATGACTTGCCAGTCATGCTGGTGCAACTACTATTACAGGTATCCTAACCCAATCATTAGTAACAGTTGCTATAATATGAATATTATATAGGTAATTATCTAAATTTTTGCTATTGATGAGATTTGAACACCCAACTTACCACTTGGGGGGTTAACAACCTGACCACTTCACTAAGTCACCACATCCCATAACTAATTTAATATAATCTTTAGATTTAGATAATATTATAACTAATGTAACAAACTGCTTTTAAATATTTTTAAAGCAATCAAAAGATGTTATACTAAAATTTAAGCTAAATTATATACAATATATATATATTAAAGATAAATAACTAATTCCAAACACTAACTTAACTTCAATGCAAATTATTTGGACCTTATCTACTCTATAGCTGTTAAGCATTCAACCTGTATTTTTTTTCTATCATTTCTATTTCTAATTCAATTACTTCTGAGAACTTTATTTTAAATAAAGCTACTAACAAACTTATATCTATCTTTTAACTTAACTACTTTTACCAACAACTATTTTTTTATACTGATGGCTCAGTAATTAATAATAGTACTGATTAATGCATAATGAGTATTAGTTAAATTCAAGTTAATAATAATAATCAAACTATTAATTTCTTTTTTGCTAAAATACAATTTTGGCTCTTATTATATAAAATTAAGCTTTTCTCAATTCTTACTATAATCTTAATAGTTCTATACAATTTAGTAGTCAATATTTTCACTGATTCTCAATCAGTAATTTTCAAATTCAATAACCTCTAATTTTACTTAAATCACTTCAACAAGCTATTCAAATTTAACTTATGGCCTATTTGGCATACTTTTTCTAATATTATTAAATCATACAAACTACAAATTATCTTTTACAAAGTGCAAACTTATTCAGATAATAATCTTAATGAGCAAGCAGACTCTCTTGCCAAACAATATCTATCATTATTACTTCTTTTATTTTATTATACAAATCTTTATAATTCTTATTATATTCTTCAATGAGAGCAATATTATATAAAACTTTCTACAAGATATTTCATTAAGCAAATATGTAAAACCTACATATTAGCTATATAGGCATTATAAAAAAATAATAGTGAGTGGTCATATTTCAATTAGAATATTGACTAAAAATCTACTTGGTTTTATTTTAATTATAATCAAAAACCTTTATATAATATTACTAATTTTAGACTCAATTAACTAAAATCTTTTAAAATCAAAATCCTTTTTAATAAGTTTACCAACATACTAACTATTTTATACTATTTACTTAAATTAATATTTAGATACTAATTGCTTTCACTATAACCTAGCTAATTTCTATTGCTATTAGTGTACTTGTGCTAATGCACTTTTACTCAACTAAATTATTCAAAAATCTACTAATCAAATTATCTTTAGCAAATTACCTGATTTTAATACTTACTAAAAAAAATAACTTAATTTATAAAATCTTTCATTATCCAACTCTTAATTCTTTATACATCTTATCTAATACATTTTATCCTAATCTTATTCTCAAAAGACTTATTTCAAAATTACTTATATTAATAGTTTAAAACTCTGATATATTATATAAAACTGTCTTCCAAGTTATTATTAATATTTTTTCTAATATTAATAAACAATTATATGAACAATTATGAAAAACATATTGTATTTATTTTTCTAACTAGAAAAAACAACAAAATAGACCTTAATCTTAATCAATTAACAAATCTTTAATATCATCTAACTCAGCAACTAGATATATATATTTTTATAAAAACTATATTTATTTATGTTTTTGCAAACTTTCAGATCAACTATATATTCACTCTAATATATATCTTTTTATTGACTAAGCAATTCATAAAATTAATATTTGATCTATTTTATAAATCAAATATAGCATATTATCAAATTATATACTAAATATTTAAATTTAAGTGAGCTTTGATCACTTTAGTAGGTTTAAGTTACAGATAAATTAGTTTGAGTTTTTATTCTTATATGTAATTTTTAATTTATTTGTTTTGTACAAATAGTAATAACTGTATAGTTAGTAATTTAATAATTAATTTTAACTGCAAGTATTGATTTTAATTATAGCATATATACATGTAACTATTTTAAATTATTAATAAAGATATAAGCAAGACCTTATTTTAATATCAAAAAAAAATAAATAATAAGACAAAAATTAAAAAAAATAAAAATAATATTTATAAAAAAAATTTTTAAAATTAAAAGTACAATATAAATCATTTATATATATATATAATTAGTTATGAAAAAAATTTTATATAATAACTACAAAATATATTACTAATAAAACTTTTTTATTTTTAATTAATTAATAAAAAAAAATTTATAATATTATAAATCAAATTATTTATTTATTATAGTAAAATTTTGAACTATTATATAATTTAAAAAAATATACTTGTATATATAATAAAGCTTGACTAGATCAATTAAAATTTGACTAAATAGTACAAAATTAAATTATTTAATTAGTTAATTTACATAAATCTATAAATTAATTTTATTATATAGTTTTATAAACTAATGTTTAAAAATTTATATCTTAATAATTTTTATTCAATTTTAACAATTTTACTATTATTAGAATCAGAAAGACCTACTCTACAACTTTTATATAAAAATTAAAAATTATTTACTTAATATATTTTTTTCAAAAAATTAAATATAAAAATAACATGTAAAAATTTGCAACTAATTATATATAGAAATGATTAATGTTGTACTTTACCCTTAAATTAAAATTTTTTAAAAATAAAATTTACTAATTTTTTAATTATTATTATATATATAATATAATTTATATAAAATTTTTTAATATTATTAAATTATATTATAAACAACTAATATATATATATTATAATTACTATATTTTAAAAACTGTTTAATTAATTAAAACCAAATATACTAGACAAAAATAGGTAAAACTTTCAAAAACCTTATACTAACCTAAATTTGAACCTTTATATCTAACTTCTATTTTAGTTTGTAATTATACTTTAACTTTAAATTTTTTTAAAAAATATAAACATTATAAACATTATAAATGCATTTTATAAAATTTAAAATTAAACTTTAAGGTTAAGGTTTAATAGGTTTAGTACTAAAAATAAAGTAAAGATTAGAATTTTTAGAATACTAAATTAGGTTTAAATTTTAAAACAAAAATATAAAACTTGAAGTTATATATACGTACAGTAATTTTGAATAAAGCAATACATTGTTTCTAATCGACTTATCAGTATAATATATATAAAAATTCAAACAATAATGAATTTTTTAAAAAGGTCACATATAGAATAAAATTTTTTTTTAACAAAGAAAAATTCCTTGCCAAATTTTGGATTAGAAAGGTTTTGTTTTTTTTAAGCTATCACACTAATCCTACCCTAATCTAATTTAAATAGGGAATAGCTAATGCATCGCGATGCATCATGATGGCGGCGAATGATATAATTTTCTTTTTTGAATATCTATACAAATATGTATATTTAAATGAATTACGTAGCTTTACTTAATGTGAAAAAAAATAGGTTAAATGCAAAGTACGTTTAAATGGCCAAGAGAATTTTTTTATACCCAACTATCCGGAAAACATGTTTGATTTGAGATGAGGAAAGTAGACAGTAAGAACGTAATGATAGCGCAACGTAATGATAGCGCAACGTAATGATAGCGCAACGTAATGATAGCGCAACGTAATGATGACCAACGTAATGATGACCAACGTAATGATGACCAATATAATGATGGCGCAACGGAATGATGCGTAATGATATGTAGAGATACGTAGCGATGCGATAGTTACAGTACAGCAACAAAACTACCCAAATGGCACCGATGATGATACAACACTAAATAGGGATAATACCGGAGAAATAATTGTTCAAGGGAACCGGATTTTTTAAACTATATCGTACTATATAACTATATATGGAATAAGATAACCAAAAAGAAAAAAATTCACGTTCACAAAATTTATTAAATTATATTTAAATTATTTATTTATTTACGGTTACTAAGAGAGTTTATGTAACCTATTATTTGGTTTAAAAATAAACCCAGATTATCGTAAAGTTTGCAAGTTCAGATATAGTTCAAAAATTTATTTCTGATACGAATCTAGATCAAAAATATTTATTTTTTGATATGAGCAGTGCTTGATTTAGTCTAAACAAGAATTGACATGTTAAAAAAAAAGGAAAAAGCATATGTAAATTAACGATATACGTAGTAAGGATAATAATTTGAATGTTTTTTATTCTTGTTACGGTATATGCATTATAACGCCTAAAAAAAATTAAATCCGTGCTACGTAGAATGGCGTGACCTCCTATTAACAATCCGTGCTACGTAGAATGGCGTGACCTTCTGTTAACTAATTGGATATAACGCCACCACATCTATAAATGATATCTATATATGTGATAATAGAATAGAATGCTGCGCATTTAACCTAGTCATAGCTTTAATTATATATTATACCAGATACATATCGATATAATAATAAATAAATAAAATCAAATAAATAAATAATCGCTCATATATGCGTTACACGAATTTCAATTTTAGCAATTATTTTAGCAATTACATTATTACGTACGTACGTACGTACGTACAAGCAGTACGTAGTTAAAGACGAAACGTTTCCTTTGTTTAAATGAAATATTATAACGAGGAATTTATATAAATTTTATATTATCATTTGAATTACCTAAATTAGAATATGAATGCTTTATGTTACGGTTACTATGGTTACTACGTATATGATTCGCATTACACCGAGAAGGGTCTGGTCTGGTACATAGGTATGCATGTACGTGTAATGAAATAATTAATTTTGATCAACTAGATTTCGGTAAATTGACCAAATTGTAATGAGTTATAAGTAAAGAGGTATATATAATGAGGTTTTAAATATATAAGTTGGTTTAACACCAAAAAAAATAGTTCCGGCTATTATTTAAAATTACAAAAATGGTAAAATAACTATAACACCTGCGGATCTATATGTGCGTACTATGTGCATGAGTCCCCTGTATGGAATAATAGAGCCAAATTCGTATATGCATTTATCCATTAGCCTAATTTATATTTATCTCTATATAAATAACTTGAGGCTTTTTTTTTAATATAGTGAAGATTAGATCAGATTATGCAGTAGTATAGTTACAAAGTTAGAAAAATTGAATTTTAGAAGAGATATATTTGAATAAAAATACAAATAATAAGTTGGCAAATTCGGGTGGTACTAAAGGTTAAAATTAATCAAAATTAAGTTAATCGAAATTTTGATTCGATTCAGAATTCCGAATTTTAAGCTGGTGGAAAACATTAACAATAAGCGATTACGAAATGTATTTTAAATGGTTATATGCTAATCGAATTAAATGCTGTATCGATATTATAGCAACAGACAACAATTGATTTAGAGATATGCTTTTTATTGCACAGCATTTTGCAAGGAGCGTAATCCATCCCCTATTACCAGTTACATAACCTATAACATAGCATATAGTGATAGAGTTTAAGTTTGCGTAATTACCTATTACTATGTGTGTAATTTCTATTGCTATGATATCCGGAAATAATATCCGGAAATAAGCACCCCTGGTTCACACAATTACGATTAACAATGATCGTGACCAGAATTACGCGCAAAAAAATGTGCTAAATGTGCAACAAAGGGGGGTGTTTATTTCCGGAAGAACACGTGCATATTTAAGAGACAAATTTTAACGAAAGAATCATGTAATGTACTGTAATAAAATGAAAGCTAAAATTGAAAATTTGTTGCACGACAGTAATTTTATTATATTGTTTAA
Organism: Cetraspora pellucida; assembly: GCA_910591915.1. Lineage (NCBI taxonomy): Eukaryota > Fungi > Glomeromycota > Glomeromycetes > Diversisporales > Gigasporaceae > Cetraspora > Cetraspora pellucida. The sequence goes on from CAJVQA010000190.1 coordinate 7,463, forward strand.
GGAAAATTCTAATAACAAAACAATTTTAGGTGATTCGGAAATAAAGATACGCGAAATTGGAACTTACCATTTAGCGAAAAACTATAATTTCGAACGAGTTGATGCGCATACAGTAATACTAAATGAAGCCCACAATATGCAAATAATTATTGGTAAGATTTTACCTCGCAGAATTTGAATGCTACTAAGTCACACATAATTCAAATGTAATAACGTGTTTATTCGAAACGATATGACTCAATGATCCAAGAACATTAACGTAATTCCAATTTGCATATCTTTTTTAATAACTTTGCATTTAATTCGTAAATATTTAGTCACAAGTTAATCCAGATTAGCTATAGGTAGAGAAGATTGGTTATATTGGTCATAATAGTCATTTTGAAATCGGGCATTATGCTCCGCTTTGAAATCAAACCTTCAACCAATCTTATCTTTAATCCTTTTAAACGTGACCCAATACATACATGAAATTTTTTTTTTGGCATTGTTCAACAATTTTTCATTGTCGGTTTATATTAAAGTCATTATTTGTAAATTTTATTATTACACATTTTTCATTACAAAAACATCCCATTTTAGGTAGTTTATCAGTTATGTGTTAATACATACGTATGTACGTACGTACATACGATAAGGCTTGTCATCATGTGTACATAATTCTACATAAATAAATAAAATGTCTCCAAATGAAAATGTTCGTGTTACCTATCGGTAAAAAGGAATAATTTAAGCATTACCCGTTACCGTTACCGTTACCGTTACTAATAATTAATAATAACCCAATAATAAATAAAATTTTAGTGACATTGTATTTGCGTCATAATTATGACAAAACAAGTATGTCGAGGGATAAATATGTCAGAGATTATATGTCGAAATAGAATGTCATATGTCGAATGATGGCGAAAGATGGTATATATGAGAGATGAAAGATGAGAGATAAGAGATGAGAGATAAAGTATCTAATTATTTAGAAAAATACCTATAAAAATACCTATAAAAATACCTATAAAGGCTTTGCATACGTATAAAGGCTTCGATTTGTAGAAGCTTCAAAAAGATTTGTAAAATTATAAGTTACTATTTATCCTTTTTTAGTAGTTTATACTTATATTTATAAAACTAATGCACTAAATATATCATGTATTTATCCTAAAGTAATAAAAAATGAATGCTCTTTTTTGTATATATATACATATATATATATATATAATATATATAAATATTTACATATCTCATGTACAGTAAAATTTGTATCAATGACCTTATCATTGATCTTTATTTAATCTTAATAATGCGTTTAATGAAATGATGAGCAACCTGCATGTGTATAAATAATATAAATGATATAATAAATGATATAACTGTGATATTACCTAGTAAAACCTAGTAAAACCTAGTCAAACGTTCCCATCCATTATCTATTACGGAGTTCCAAGGTCTTAATCCCATTATGGGTAGTTCATTTCTTTAACAATGTAACTTTCAAAATTTAATGAAGTTCCGACTATTTTATATTTCTAATTTAATTCGGATAAACAAAACTACCGGTTGGTTGGTTAGTTCCAAATTTAGGTTTGAAGATTTTCTTTAATCACGTGACTTGTTTAAAATAGATTGGTTCTATTAATAAATTACAATGCTATATAATGCTCACTCAAACTGTAAAATAGAAATTATAAATTTTGACTTTATATTTGATTTTCATCATCATTTTTTCTCACATTCGATATATATATATATTTATATATATCATCTTCATTATATCTTTTTCATATAACGTTACTGTTAATAAAGTTCAATATATAAAAAAAAAGTATATATTACTTCATGCACATTTGATTTTGCCAAGACGCAAGGAGATTCGACACGCACACATGTGCGAAAATTTTTGCTTTTATATCCCCTAGTTTTTTCCATTTAGACTTTTTTTTTTTTTTAAAAAAAAGAAAATATTATCATAATCATTATTATTCTTTTTTTTTTTTTAACAATAATCTTTCAAGAATCTTCTAACAAGAATCTTCTAACAAGAATCTTCTAACAATAATCTTTTAACAATAACCTTTTAACAATAATCTTTTAACAATAATCGAATCTTTTAACAAGAATCTTTTAACAAGATCTTTTAATAAGAATTTTCGATAAAAAAATGACTGAAGTACAACGATATCAATTTCCAAATAATGGAAATCAAATTTTATCTCATAATAACGGTTTTCATACCAATATAAGAACGGGTGTTAACGTCAATTCATGGCAAAATGAACCTATTAGTCCTCAAAGACCTGATATAATTGGTTCAAATGGAAGACAAAATGTTCCTATCGAAGCAAATTATACTCCCCCCTCCGAATCCGATAAAACAATTCTTAATACTTATCATTCTCGTTTACATTCTTCCTCTACTGGTTACATAAGTGATGATCGATCTTCTTATAGTAACACTTCTGAAGTATTAACTACCGATGATGATGTTATTACTCCCATGAATAATAATTCCCCAATTTTAGCTAATCAAAGACTTAATAACATATCAGATGATTCAATTTATTATGATGGTGATTGGAATATAAAGTCCAAGGAGAAATCTCGTAATCCTTCTTTATTACGCAATAATAATTCTAATACCAATGGAAATAATAGTTGGCGTAATGATTTAAATTTAAATTCTTCCCAAAAATATATTTCTTCCCCTGAAATACCCTCTTTAAACTCTCCTACCTTGGATGATCCTAGATTAAAATTTAAACCTTCTACAATGCGTATAAAAGAAGATAAATCTCGTAAATTTCTTAGTTATACCCCTCCTCCTACTTATTCTCAATCTTCAAAAAGACATGAAAAAACTTTTTCTTATGATGATAGACTTCGTGATTATGAATATAAACGTTCTTTAGATACTTTACATTCCGTTTATGAATCTCAACAATCTACTATTTCTCCTTCTGATGCTCCTTTAATCAGTCGTCCTGTATCCCCTCCTATCATGTCTTATAATCGTACTCATATACCACAAATTAGTCGTTCCGTTTCACCAACCATGAAATCTTATTTTAATGATGATTTGCTTCATTCTAGATCAAATCATCGTCATTCCCCTAAACCTACTACTACTGCTACTACTACTACTATTATTGATAGATCTTATCATCTTAATGATCCTTCTCGTTCTACAAAATCTTTAACTTTTTCTATTCCTTTACCTACTGATAAATTATTCGATTCTTTCAAAAAAAAATCAAAGGATCATCATCCAATTTATTTAAAAGCTATTCAGGCTTTAGAAGCTATGCAATTTAATGAAGCTATTAGTTTATTTACTCAAGTTTTATCCTTATTCCCTCAAAGTTATTCTCTTATTTGTTATAGAGCTTATGCTTCTTTTCAAGCTGAAAGTTGGAATCAAGCTATTAGTGATTTAAATAGAGCTATCGCAAAGAAACCAAGAAGATCTCGTGCTTATTCTCTTAGAGGTGAAGTTTATCGTAGATTAAATAGATTTGAAGATTCTTTATCAGATCTTAATACTTCATTAAAATTAAAAAAGAACATTTTCGCTTTAAGAACTCGTGCTGAAGTTTATAGTGCTATGGAAAGATTTTCTGATGCTATTAGTGATTTGGATTCGGTTTTAGAAATTGATCCAAAAAATATTTTGGCTATAATACGTCGTGCTAAAGCTTATTGCTCTCTTAATCTTTATCAAGATGCTTTATCGGATTTAGAACTTGCTTTAGATTTTGATCCTGAAAATACTTCTTCTATATTAATGAATCGTGGTGAAATTTATAGACTTATGGGTCGTTATGATTTGGCTCTTTTGGATTTTAATAATTCTTTACAAAGTAATGAAAATTTATTCGCTTTAGAAAGACGTGGAAATGTTTATAAAATTTTAAAAAAAGATAGAGAAGCTTTAATCGATTTTACTAAAGTTCTTCAATTGGATTCAAAAAATTTTTCCGCTCATAAAGGTCTTGCAGAAATTTTATATGGTTTAGGTGATCGTGAACAAGCTCTTTCTCATATGAATTTCGCTTTACAAATTGAACCTTTTGATTTTTCTTTATTAAAAGGTAGAGGAAAAATTAATCAAGTTTTAGGTTCAATTGAAAATTCTTTAATAGATTATAATTTAGCTTTAAGAATTTTCCCAAATGATATTGATATACTTTTAAGTCGTGGTGAAATTTATCGTTCAACTAGAAAATATGATAAAGCTATTCAAGATTTTACTAAAGTTTTAGAAATTGATTCAAGGCATGTTCGTGCTTTATCAAGTCGTGGTGAAATTTATAGAACGATAAATCAAAGTGATAAAGCTTTACATGATTTAAATGAAGCTCTTAGACTTAATCCTTATAATATAGAAGCTTTACAAAGTCGTGGTGCTATTAATAGATCTTTACGTAGATATGAAGAAGCTTTAAGAGATCTTGATGAAGCAATTGAATTAAAATCTGATAGTATATTTGCTCTTTCTCATCGTGGTGCTATTTATTCAATGTTAAAAAGATTTACTGAAGCTATTGCTGATTTAAAACATGCTTTAGGAATTAATCCTAAATATGTTTTTGCCTTAGAAACTTTAGGTTCTATATATAATGCTCAAGAAAGATATGATGAAGCTCTTGAACAATTAAATATTGCTATAGATTTAGATCCATCAAATCGTTGGGCATTAACTCATCGTGCTGAAACTTTATTAGCAATGGGAAAAGGTGAAGATGCTTTAAGAGATTTAAATAAAGTATTGGAAAAATATCCGGAATGGGGTTATCCTTTATCATTAAGAGGTGGTATTTATAGAGCATTAAAATCTTATAAAAAAGCTTTAACCGATTTAAATAAAGCTTTAGAAAATTTTAAAGATAAAGCGTTTAATGTTAGTCATATAACAAAAGCATTATGTCATAGAGGTTCGGTTTATTTTGCAATGGAAAAATATAATGAAGCATTGACTGATTTTAATAAGGTATTAATTCGTGATCCAAAGAATTCATATGCTTTACAAGAACGAAGTGCTGTTTATCAAGCTTTAGGAAGGAATGATAAGAAAATGGTTGAAGAATCAGGAAATGAATCAATAGTTGATTAATAATAGTTTAATAAACTATTTTTTTTTTTTTTTTTTTACAATTATATATATATGTATATATATATATAACTATCTGTGAACGACAATGCTGTATAAAATTTTTTTTGTGTCTTTTTCTTTCTTTTTTTTTTTTTTTTTCTTTCTTTATTTAATTTTAATCAACTAAACTAAATTCTGATTAGCACATTCACACTAAAATAAATTAGTTTCGTTGAAATGGGTGAAATTCAAGTTAGTAATAGAAAAAAATTTTTCACATAGACATTTCATCAAAAGTACTTTATTTTTATTTCGTTGGGTGAGCTATGATGTAACTAGAATAGTAGGTTAAAAATATTTGAAGTAAAAATTTTTTTTTTTTTTTTGTACATTAGAATAATTTTATAGGGGGGCATATTGTAGTTAACGAACATTACGAACGGGTAACTACCCTTATAAATATAACTTTGATTGTAAAGGAATCAAATTATTTGCTGTTATTTTTAATAGTATTCTGGGTCGGTTTGTCTGTCTATCTGTCAGTCAGTCGGTCGGTCGGTCAGTCGGTCGGTCAGTCGGTTAGATGTTGAAAGAAACAAAGTGTTTTTTTGTACATATACTATTTTAATCCTTCGTTAATCTTGATACAATTGATCTTTTTATCTTGACATTTATAATGATTAGGATTAGAAAGTAAATAATTTACGTGACCTTTAATTAGCATTCGTTAAATCTGTTTTTTCTTTTCCACATCTCTATTGTGTATATCTATTTAATAAATTCGAATATATCTTTATAAAAACAATAATTTTATCCGTATACTATCTATAATAATAATTTTGACTTTTTAACTTTTTGACTTTTTGACTTTTTCGTTGAAATAATTCTTTATGACTCGTCAAGTTCATTACATTTATAAAAGAGAACCCAACGATAACTGATAACTGATATCTGATATGTAACAGTACGTATGTACTTACGTATGCCTATTGCATATTGCTTTAGAAAATAATTGTTACACGACACACGTGAGTAACTCGTGTTTAATTTACTAAAATGGACTAATCATCCATCATATGACCAAATATCTATATAAATAAGGTAGACTTGTCAATCATGATCTCTTACTCATTAATTTCTTACGTATAAAAAAAATAAAATGGAAAAAATGGATACTCAATATACAATTCAAGATAATCGAATAAATGTTTTATTTGATCGTGCATCCGATAATAAAAAAGATCCACAATTACGAATAGAAGCTTTAATTTCATTTCAACAAATAATCGAAAATGAAAAACATCTTTTAGAATCCGGTTTATTTCAAATAATTTGTGGATTTTTAAAAGATTCAATGTTTGAGATTAGAGAATGGACTATAGATTTTTTAGATTTTGCATTCACTGCTTCTGGTTTGAGTAGATCTTTATTAAAAGATAGTATCCTTTTTGTTTAAAAAAAAATATTTCAGTTTCAGTTTATTATACTATTATACGCATTTATTTATTTATATTACTCTTGTGACTGACTTATTGCTAGTTTTATACCAATTTTTTTTAACAACAAAATAATTTAAGAATTTACATATAGTGCAATAAGTGGCATTATCATATTTAAATTATCGAATGTTCTTGAATTAAGATCGTTCGTTATTTAATGTTTATTTGATATAGCCATACGACAATTTGTCTTTGTTAAATGTCTTGCTAACGTAAACAAACCTACTATTTATATAATAGATAGATTGTTTTAACTGAATAGTGAAAAAAACAAAACAGATATATATAAATAAAAATGTAATAAAATAGATAATAAAGTTGTCCTTAATTTTTGAAAATAATTAATTGTGCCATTAAAGGTTTAGGAAAAATTATGCCTACAATAGGATATACAATTAGTTTTGAAGAATCAACAAACATTGTTAAGAAGGCGATTCTTTGGAATGCCGGTGTTTATCCTTTGATTTACGAAAGAGTGTTAGTGATCTTTTTTCTTTTTTTCTTAATATGTATCCGGTTTTACTGTATTTTCGATCGGTCACATGACTCGTTTGTTCCTCCCATCAATCCTTTTTTTTTTTTTTTTGTTCGTGGTAGATGCGAAAATACACATGATGCTGAACTACTTTGGAGTACAGCGATATCGATTAAATCGCAAATCATGCGTTTTTTCGATTCTCCGGGTACCAAACAAGGGATCAAGATTTGTGCCGTAAAGTATTTACAGTCTATAGTAAAAGTCCAATCGCGTCATGTGCATGATTCTCAGGTAAGTTTTTTTTTTCATCAATAATCATACGTATAATTAATCATTAAATGATTTTGATCGTTTATAGGTGATACCACAAAATGATATTTCTTTGGCTTTATGTCCACCATCACATCCGATATTGAATCCGTTAATGCTTGAGAAAGAAGCAATTTCTATTATAAATGGAATGTACAATTTATTGGATAAAGAGTTAGTAAAACAATTAATTTATTTTATAAAAGTTAAATTTTTTTCTTTGACATTTTTAATTTTCTAAAATTGTTTTTTGCTTTGTAGATCAAGTAGCGTAATAACTGCTATAATAAACGCATTAGGTCCTGTTCTTAGATCTAGACCACAATATATTTATCCATTAATTAAGATAGTTAAAAAGTGGAAAAATAATCCTCCGGATCATTTGCCTGAAATTCCATTTAAAAGTGTGAAAAAAGCAATAAAGATCCAATTAACATCACTTTTAAGGTATTATTTCTGTTGCAAATGTATTAATAATAAATTTAAATACATATATATATATAATATATATACATATTATATACATACTATACATACCATTCATACATAGAATCCCAGTGTTCGAGTCCTCTTCATATGCGAACGAAATTTTCGATACCATACTTACGCTAGGTGGTAAGAACGATCCTACTAAATTTCCAAGACAATATCGGAGACTTTTACAACAGAAAGAAGGAATGGAAGATGGTACTAAAAGTTCTATGCAAAAGATTTTTGGAGGTTCTCGACTTTCCGGTACTTAAAGTAATTTTACGTACACCTAATGTTTTCATTACAAAAATGTTATTAATAAAATATTTCAAAAATTAGCTCAAGGATCATCGATGATACCAATTGATCCTACACAATTCGCACTACCTTTCGTGGTTGATGTGATACATTTGGCTCTGCAAGCTATTCCACAAGAAAGACTTAATCAAGCAAAACAGGTTTGCTATTATTATTTTATTATTATTTTATTTGTTTATAAATTTCTAAATATTTGAAATTATTTGGTAAATTATTTGGTATATAGGCTTTGCAACAACGTGAAGCACGATTAGCGGCACTTCGAACTTCTTCAACACCACCTCCGAATACTAAACAAGAACGACGAAATCGTAAAACTCTTGATCCACGATTAGAATTTACTAGAGATGTAACTCCTAAATCACCTTCTCCCCCCCCTGTCATTATGACAGATGAAATAGTACATATTAAACCTGAATCTTCCAATGTGATTCAGTCAGAAGACTCTACAATAAAACGTGAGATTTCGCCCCCTTTATATGATGATGATATGGAAATTGATGATGTCGCTACGGTGAATATTGAAGTACCTCAAGAACAATCAATGGATATTCTTGAAGATGAAAGTAAAGAAACTGATATAAAACCTGAAAAAGAACCTCAGCCTTTACCACCATCTATTCCAACCTTTAAATTTCAACCTTACGCACTTCCACTTCCTGAAACATTATCAGAAGATCAATGTCATTTATTTATTAAAAATGTTCTTAAAAATATTTTGAAAATTGAGTCAATGTTATCATCAGATGCGAAAGGAAAGCGATCCGACGTTATTCTCACAACTTTATCCAATGGTAAAAGGTTGTCCAAAAGTCAAATACATATGATGGCTTCAAGATTATTGACAAGAGGTCTTGAGATCTCTTCTGAAAATACAAAAAAAGCTTATGATGAATTAAGAGAAATGATTGTTCAATTTATTCTTGAAGACTTTAAGAACAGGTTAATAAAGTTAATAGTAAAACATAATGTTAATTTCATACAAGTTTATTTAATTTGATAATTAATATCAGGTCGGAATTCGCATTAACTTGGTTTGACGAAGAATGGTATCATGATTCCATCATGTTATCAAAGGACCCATCATATGTGAGTCCTTGTTAATAATTTTAATATTTTTCATGTTAATTTATAATAGAATATTATAGTAACCATTTATATATACTTTTAGAAACCAAATTATGTGCTTTGGCTTAGTAGATTACTTGATAGAATTATGCCAACTCTTGAGGATAGACTTTTTTTTACTCAATTCTTATTAAATGTTCCAGAATTACAAGAAGATATTGTAGATCGTATAAAAATATTTTTGAATGATCCTGATAGGTTTGTAAAAGTTGATTTTATAATAATGTATAACAATAATTATTATTTATATTATAAATTATTATGAATTATATATAGGATGTCTTTAGGTTACCACACTTTAAGTGAACTAATTGATCAACGTCCTCCTTCTCGACCATTTTGTATGAAAATTTTATTAGCATATTGCTTACATACGGGTTAGTTTTAAATTGTTTATTTGAATTTACACATAATTTAATCATTTTGATCACTCAGTAAAAACTATTACATACTAGACATCAGGACTCGAAGTTCAGCAATTTCTACAGCAAACAAATGGTTTCCTGAACATCCTACAATAAGTCCAAATGTTGAATCATTTGCATTACAATCTCTAAAACAACTTTGTGATGAGTGTCCGCCTCCATTATTTGATTATCATTATCATGTTGGTAATATGGGTGACACAAAAATGGATACAGAGGAAGAAAACGAACCATTAAAATGGAATATTCAAGATGTTGAACGTCATTTGGACTTATTTCTTTCTCTATGTTCAAAGAAAAGTGAATTATTTGATCAGTAAGTTAAATTTCTTTTATCTAATACATTTATATATAAACATTTACATTAGATTGCCTAATAAATATTTTTTTTCTTAAAGATTACTTTCAATATACGTCAATACACCTGAATCAATGCAAATATTAATTCGAAAAAATGCATCAAAAATGGTTGAAACGATCGGAATTAATGGGATATTAAACCTTTTCCGTACTTTTCCAGATGGCACTGAAGATTTTATTTTAAAGATGTTGGTGGTTTATACGAATAAACAAGGTAATGGTTAATTAATAATCAATGTAATTAATATTTTGTTTGCTAACCTAATTATATTTTAATATTTTAAATATTTTAAATATTTTAAATATTTAAATATTTTTAATATTTTTAATATTTTTAATATGTAATATAGCAACACCACCTGCTCAGTTAGTTAATACTGCTAAATCAGTTATAATGCAAAGGAATTTGGATGGAAGGTTTCTTTTCCCTATAATTGCATTTTTTGAAAAGGTAAATTTGATTTTTAAATGGAATAAATATCTTTTAAAAAATAAATGTGATAATTCACATTTTTAATAATTGATATAAAGGGTGAAATCATGCGAAATCTTCCTAAGGTGATTGCTACTCTTGATGCAACAGATAAACAACGAGATATAGTAAAAATAGTTTTTCGAAAAATTTTGACTCCACCACAAAATGGTGCCACACCAATGACGCCGAGTGAATTACTAGTTTCATTACATCAAATGGATAAAGATGGCGTATCATTAAAACAGTCAGTCGAAGGTGAGAAATAAAATTATTTATTATTATTAAAAAGAAAAAAATTTTTTAATTATTATTATGATCATGATTATCCCCATCACTAGCTATCCATATATGTTTCTTATTACCCGATATATTTAATCAACAAACATTGGGAACAGTATTGCAACAGTTATTTGTACAAAGCGAGTTACCAACTACTTTTATGAGAACGGTAAATAAATTTTTTTGAATAATATATTATATTACTCTTAATCTCTATTACTCTTAATAATATTTCTTTCCGTTTGCATGTTTAATTTATTGAACAGGTAACTTTAGCTGTAAGAGCATATCACGCTTTGGGTGGATTTGTGAATGAAATGTTATCGAGACATATTTCACACATATGGGAAAATGAGGTTTTGCGTAAAGGGTTTATTTTATATGTTACTGAATTTTGCCTAAAGGTAATTTTTTTTAATTCAAATTATTAAACTTTCTTTAATTCTTCGTTCATCTCTAACAATTAACATTTATAATAGGTACAACCAAATAATTTTCGATTCTTGTTACAATTACCAAAAGAAAAAATTTTGGATATTTTGAAACAGCGGGATCAAACATTATCAAAAGCTTTAAAGAAATATATAGAAAATTTAAAACCTGAACAAAAAAGAACAATTCCTCAATTTTTATTTGAACTATTTGAAATTGGTGCTTAGAAAACTACTTTTTTTTTTTTTGATAAATTAAGATTGTTGAGGTTAATAATTGAAAAATATAAGTAGAATTTAATAATAAACTTTGCGTTTTACATACAAATATTTCAATATCAATATTGTTATTCTTTGTTGCCTGAAATTTTTAAATCGTCATTTGTCGTTACGTTATCTGCGTTATTCATGATATCGCCGTCAAATTTTTCACTTTCTCAAAATTTTGTATAAAATGCCACTTTTAATATACTGGCGTCTAACAATCTAACCGAGATTCGTTGATGATCTACAGTGGCTTAGCTGATTTGATTTTTTATACACGTTAAAGTACTTTTATTCCCGTGATTTCTCACAAGTTTCCAATTAAGTTTGACAAACAAAAGAAATAAAACGAAAGCCTTTCACATAACCTAAAATAATCGAAATATTCATTAAATTTAATTCAAAATAATTTAAATTTTTATTTTTATTTTTTTTTTGGTGTTGAGGTAATTTAAATATTTATAATTTTTTATTAGTATCAACTTTTGTAATAAATAGAAGATAAATTAATTTAAGTTTCAAGCAAACAATGTATTGTAAAGATTTGCAAAGGTGTTTTGATGACAATTTAGAAAATAATAACCAAGTATGTCTTAAATAAAGCAAAAGCTAATAGAATTTTAATTTTATATTATAAAAATCACAAAATATATATGTTTTAATTATAATATATATAATTATAATAAATAAAACAAGCATTTTATATTTATTATAAAAAAAACAATTCTTTACAGCAATTATCTAGACCAAATTGGTACTGAAAGTAGATTGAAGACTTTGATTCCAAAGTGAATAATATTTTTAGTTTTATACTAAGTAAACTTGTTATTAACAAAACTTAAATATATAAAATACTGAAAAGCAGATAAAACTTGAGTGGTTCTTACTTTGGATTAAGTTTCTTGTCTGGCAGAATTTCTTGCATATTTAGTATCTAAATTGAAAAGATATTCTAAAAGTAAATAAAGATAAAATTAGTTTTTTAGTTAAAAATATTAAAAACAGAAGAAAAAGAAGAACAATTAGAAAAATTCTTCTTAACTTAGATCATTGTTATAATAATAATATTCTTTTCATTCTTTTTTTATTTTTTTTTAAAAAAATGAGAATTTGGCTTACCTTGTCAAAAGGTTGCCATTATACATTACTTTTTTTTACAATTATGTATTTGTTTAAATATAGTAAATAAGAAATATAACAAATATATAAATTAATTAATTACATAAAACAAATTAGAAAAAAATTTAAATTAGAAAGACTAAAAATATATTAAAATATGCATATATTTCAAGATCATATATATAATATTTTTTTTAAAAAAATAATTACAGAGATTTATAAAAAATTGGACTATTTAAATGTACTTCAAATCTTAGTACAGTATTTCAATTACTTAAAGATTTCTTTTATATAAAAAGTGTCTGTATTAAACTTTGTCTTATAAGCAAAATAGTTTTCATTTTGGTTAAAAATTTTTAGTTTCTAGAGAATAGTTATAACTTATAAAAATATGAAAATATTGTAATAAGCAGTAATTGTAAAATAGAGTTTTTATTCTATTAATAGTTTTTTCTTTATTTTTCTTATAGATTAGTTTTGTTTTTTTTTGTTAGTTTATTTTATTTACTATTTTCATTCTTTTTTTCTAATTTTAAATTTTTTTTATTTTGCTAAGGTTAATATTATTGATAACTACTATTTTTATTTGTGTTTTAGTTAATATATTATATATGACTTGTACAAGATAAGTGTACAACTAGTTATATATATAACTTTTGGTTACTTATTTAAGTAGTTTGTTCAAGAGTTTTATACTAGCTACCATACTTGTAATTTACTAGAAGAATATCTATTTAAATATTTTAATTCTTATACTGTATTCAAATAAGTAACACCTGGTTTCTGTATAACTAAATGCTGTCTAACCCAATATTTAGTTTTCTTTTTTGTATATTTGTCAAGTCATTATACATTCTAGAGTACATCATCTAACTGTAAGGTCTTGGAGTGTCTTTTTGTTAACTAACTACTCATTTTATAGAACATTAACAAGACTAGCTCTTGTAGAGTTTATCTAAACTTTAATATCTATTTTATAGCATATCTCTAGTACTTCTAGTATATCTCTGCTTTAACTCCAGACTCCTAATTCAAATAGTCTAGTAGAACTGTGACCTGTTTTTGATATATTGAGCTAGCCTAATATTATTTTTTTCTGATTTGATTCTGATGATCTGGTTAATAGTACTACACATCTTGAGGTTTTTGCCAATTCAGCTTTTTCATATTGGTGTCTATTTCCTAAATCTAGTCTTTACAGTAGTACTATCAAAAATCTGAATTATCTCTTTATTTAGATTTTTTCAAATGAGCTTTGGTTTTTTTCAGTTTTACAAATTTATATAGCTACAGAAATTTATTTTATGTTTGCACCATCTGGTACTAATTTGTATTCCTCTATATAATCTTGATTATATATATATGCTATAATCTGTTAGTTATGCTAGTGTAACTATAGTTATAGGTATTTTATTCTAACTTATTAACAGAAAAGCTGTTGTTATAATATATAAGTATTATATAAATAATTATCCAAATTTTTACTATTAATAGGTTTTGAACTCACAACCTACTACTTGGAGAATTAATAACTTATTTATTTTACTAAATTATTATACTTTTAAATTTTTTTTTTCTCTTTTTTACAAAAAAATGTTTTCAGATTGGCAGTATTCTTTTATAAAACAAAGGTCAAATAAGTTATAATTTCCTATTCTAACTGAATTAGTACAGCAGATTGCATTTAGAGACTATTTAGATGACCAAATAATAGCAAACTTTTAAGTTAAATAACATTTTATATTTACATATATAGCTACAAATAGTTTAATAAAGTATTGTTGTAACTGTTTAAAGAAAAAAATAAATAAATAAATAAAACAAATATTTTTAAGAAACATATTATAGAATAAAAAAAAGAATTAAAAAGACAAAAAAAATATACTTCTCTATATTTAGAAGTATTTTTTTATTAACTAATATTATCTTTTAAAAAAAAATTTTAAAAATAATTTATAGATTGTATTATTTTTTATATTTTTGTTTTAACTATTCTAGGTGAAGCATCATAAGACATGTGTAATGTTTTTTATTATTAAATATAACTATAAAATTATTATTTACAAATTAAAGATTTTAAACTAAATATTTATAGATTTTTTATATACTAATTTGACTAGGTTTTTGGTTTAAAGCAAATTAATCTTTTTAAAAATTCTGTTTCTTACTATAGCAGCAATTGCTATCTCTAGATATTGTATTTTATCTTATTTATATACTGTATAATAGTACCAAATTTTATATATAAAATATGTATATAACTACAGAGTTGTACTATATGTTTTAGTACTTTTTACAATTTTTTTAAAAAAGACTTTATTTATCAAATCTGGTATAACTTCCATTTGGCCAGTTTTTAGAAATTTTTGTTCAAATTATCTTGCTAATTTTGTATTTTATTGCTAAATATTTAATAGTTTGTATATTGTTTAAATACTATAAATATTCATCTAAGTCTATTAATACAAAGTAATGAAGCCTATATTTAATAATAAGGCTCTATAGAAGAGGCATTAGAATATGTTTTTCTTTTTATCTAAAATCACTTTTTAAAGAATCTAATTGTAGTTTTAAGACTGTATTGTAGTGTTAGTTTAGTTTATTGATTTGGTTTTATATCTTCTTAAAAGCTTATCTGTAAGTTTAACTGTTACTTCTAATATTTTCTTTTTATCAATTTCTAGGTCTACAAGATTTCAAAACCAGTTAAATTTAAAAAAATTTCTTCTTTAATTTTTTTTATACTAGCAAATAGGTTTTTTATTCTGTATACTAGACTTTAGACTTAATAAGCTATGTAAAAAAAGCCTTTTTTATTGTAATATTTCTTTTTTGACTAAGTAAAAGTGTGATATTTATTTTCTTTTTACTTTAACCTATAATAGATCATTTGAAATTAGTTTAGTTCAGACTAAAATTAGCCTGGCTTTTAGCATATTGCCAATTATTAGTACTTGTAATCTTTCTAGTTTATAAGACTATTGAAATATAAAATATTTTAGCAGTATTTTAAAGTTGGCTTTAATTTAAAATATAATAAGTTTGTTGATTTTTGCTATTTGTTTTCTGTTTGATAGCATTAAATAAGTAATATATTAAATCTTAAAAAATAGCAAAGGTTCACTAATATTATTTTTCTTTTTAGTAATAGATTTCTATTAGCTAGTTTTTTTAAACTTGTTTTTTTTTTAAAAAAAAAATATTAAAATGAGTACTTGTAATCTAGGAATTTATTAGTAATATATTTGGCTAATAGATGCTTTATTACTACAGAAGGCAATTATAAAAAGAATGTACAACTAGCCACTCATTCAACTTTAGTCATTGTCTAATTTAAGTAGTCTACTCAAAGGTTTTATACTAGCTGCCATATCTGGAACTTGCTTGAAGGTTTTCTATTTAACTACTCTAGTTTTTGTATTCACCTACTTACTTCTGCTTACTATAACTACTAAGTCTTTAAAGCAGTTTACTTATATAAAGAACTTTGATCTTGTACTAAACTTTCTAGAATCTTTTGTATTCTATTCTTACAGCTAACCCAATATCACTATAGCTAAGACTAATACTAGTGATTAGAATGTATTATTAAATCATTATGCCTTTGTAAAGTTTATTCTAACCTTAATACTGACTTCACAACATATTCCTACTACTTGGTATTCAATTCAAGTTCTGCCAAACTGCCAACTCAAATAGTCTAAAAAGGTAGATCGTAACTATACACTTCTGGTTTACATATTTGCTGATATGTAACCTTTTTTTCTGAAATTTGAAAATTCTAGCAGCCTGGTTGGTTCATCTGATCTCTTCTTAAAGACTAGCATATTTGTCTGGTTTCACAAGTTCTAGCTCTATTTTATAGGTTTAGTCTTTACAGTAATACTGTTAAAAGTTCAGATTACCTCTCTACTTGGGTCTTTCAAGTAGGCTTCTGTCTTTCTTTATTTGGTTTCTATGATTTACATAGCCACAAGAACTTATTGTAGGTTTGCACTGCCTAGTACCAGTTTGCATTCTTTTATGTAACCACAAACCTTGTTCCAAAAAACAATATTATATGACTGTTATACAAATGCTATATAACCTGCCAATCATGCTAATATGATACAAGTAACAGATATCTTTTTTTTTTTTTTTGAATTTCCCACTGCTTGGTCGCTAGTGGGCCGCAGCTGGCGGCTGTTTTATTAGTTCATATTTCAAGTTCACAGAACCTTCTATCAGGACCTCATCTATATTTTTACATTGTTTGTGTACATTTACAGTACTATCTATATACTAATTTTTGTGTTTCTATTATCTCAAAATTTCACCAGGATTATTCCTAATCGGGGATTTCTTTGTTCTATTATTATCCTCAGCCTCCTAATCATCACAGCCTTCTTATATCAGGTCTGTCACCATTTAAGGATCTGGGTACCAAAGATCTTCCTATTTTCATAATATGCCATCTGGTGTAGTTAATCCGTAATCGTAGTTCTAACACAGTTTATGTTCCCCGTTGGACTTGAACCAGCAACCTTGCGATTAGTGACCTGGGAGTGTAACCACTTCACTATTGACCTACAGGTCAATTTGGTAACTTCCATTAGGCCTTATAACTATTCTGCATTTGACAATAGCAATATACATACCTTCTCCTAATCCTAAAAGCACTCTCATGTAATCGGAAACTCAACATCATACTGGATGAAAATATAAAAATTAAAAAAACTACAGACATAATTTTCCCATTAGACCTAGCACCACAACATTTTCTATACAACTATTTTGTTCCAAGACTTTTTAATAAACCATGTAGATATCTGCTAAAAACCACTCTAAAACATATTCATCAAATCACAAATCGGCTGTCATGGTTTGGTCAACAATGGATTTCAGGCTGGCATACATCACAAAACAACATTGATTGGACTACTACACTAAAATATATTTCTTTTAAAGAAAAACCACTAGCTTTAAACACTGATCCATCATCTTTAGCAATCAAGAATTTCAAGATTAAACTGCTATCAGAAAAACTTCCAACTTACCTATTACTGCATTGAAGAAATAAGAAAAAATATCCAAACCACTTATGTCCAAGATGTCACAGTGCCTCTGAGGATATTGTCCATTTATTAACTTGCATTCAAAATCACATACGGTTCTCAACTCTTGTTAAACAAACAGTATATGAAACTTCAAGAAAACTAGAAATATCATGTTTGCACTTGGATGCTTTTGTCAAAGCATTTATTACTGCACATATAACTAAGCAGATACGACTAAAACTCATCACTAGAGACACTTTAGCACCTTTTGATACAAACAGCCATAGGCACAAATACACTCCACTAATACATTATAATATTATTACAAAAATATACAAAACAATTTAGCTAGTCTTTAGAAAGACAAGTCATGATTTAATTCTTCCAAACCTAACCCCAATACAGACTCCAATACTAAACAAAACTAAGCCTTTGGCCCCATCTTTTATAAAAAAAAAACTATTAAAATACACAAACAATGGACTAACTTCTTTAATGCATCTTCTCAAAGACTAGAGGTTTAACAACCATTCTAGCAAAAAATAGGTCAAGAGTAAAGTAGCTCTTACTCCATCTCCCATAATATAGTTTTTTTCACATGTATTCATCTTATATATGTAAAATTGATTATAAATAAAAAAGATAGAGGATAGACCTCTCTTTAAAAAAAAAAATAAATAAATAAAATATTAAAACAACTAAAAGATGATAAAGTAAAAACAAAATATAGTACAAATATACTAGATTAAATATAAAATACAATAGAAGAAGGTATAATTAAAGCAGTAAATAAACAAATTCTAAAGAAGAAAATATTTAACACAAAGTTAAATAAAAGACAAAGCCAAAAAAAGACAAAGCAACATAAGTATATTATTAAACTTTAACAAATAATTAAAAAAGCAAAAATTAAAAAGAACTAAAAGATGAAAAAGAAAAAAGTTAAAACAAACAACAAACTAAAATTATATAAAAAGAGTTAGAAATAATATTACCAAAATTATATGGATATTGGTCAAAAGCCTAGATAGATAACATTAAATATTGGCAAAGAATAGTTAAAAAAAAAGAAATAGGAATAGGTGTAGAAGAAACAGATAAAAGAAAATATAAACAGAAGATGTGTGATGATTAAAACAAATCAAGAACAAATAATTGCTAGCTTGCTAAATAGACTATACAAAAAATTGTTTTAAACAGATTTATAATACAAGACAAAGAAGAAGTTAACTTAATATTAAAGCCAAATATAGTCTTAAATAGTCTGATAGCTTGCTTCAAAAACCAATTTAGAAAAGAAAAACCAAATTAGAAGAAATAACAAAAAAATAGAAAAAAGTTTATAATTCCAAAAAGTAAATTAATAAGGTTTAATATAAGAAATCAGAAGAAATAATTTAAGAAAAAGAATAAGAAAATATGCTTAAAAAGTTTAAAGCAAATATAGTTTTAGAAATATTAGATATAAGCTATATATTAATAAAATATACAAAAAATAAATTATAAAAAATCTTTAGAGCCTTTGTGAATTTGATTTTAGAAAAAGGAGATATATCAAAAAAATGAAAAATAGCACAAATATATTTGATTTCAAAAAATATAAACTAAGAATACTATCTAAACAACATTAGGCCAATAGCACTAATTGAAACTTTTAGAAAAGTTATTATAAAATAGTAACAAA
Organism: Cetraspora pellucida; assembly: GCA_910591915.1. Lineage (NCBI taxonomy): Eukaryota > Fungi > Glomeromycota > Glomeromycetes > Diversisporales > Gigasporaceae > Cetraspora > Cetraspora pellucida. Next base: position 26,822 of record CAJVQA010000190.1, read on the forward strand.
AAACTAATCAGAATATTTACAGAAAGAAATATATTCAAAAAGCCAAACTTTGCAAATTTGCAAACAACTTAACAGAACAAACTATATATATATTAAATATATATAATAAATTGCTTTTAATAAATTTGATAGTTTATTTAAAAGTTATATGACTTGTACACTTATTTTTTTTTATAGTATTATATTGTAAAATATATATTATTAACAATAGTAGTTATTTGCCAGAATAGAATATATATTAATTATACTCATAATTAATTATTATCATTTGAAAATTAATAGAATATATATTGATTATTATTATAATTAATAATAATTAGCAAGATAAATTATAATTAATATAGAGTGTAAGTTCTATAGTTTAGTGATTAAGCTCTTATGTCCCCATAGTCAAGATTAATGATTCAAGTTTAACTAAAAGCAAAATTGAAAAATTTTAGTTTCTGTAATCTAATAAGAAGTCTGTAATTGAATATGAAGCTCTGTAGTTAAGTTCAAGTACAATTATAATAAAAATAAGAATTTCTAGAAGAAGACTTAATTGTAAAGTGCAAGCATTATGCATAACAAGCAGTTGTTATAGAAGGTTACAATTATAGAAAGTTTGTGCATATAAGTCTTTCAGGCTAGAACAGCACCAACATCTTTATACCTCCTAATATAGACAGTACCAACATCTTTGCATCTAATTTGTAAGGTACTTGCTTGGTAAGATAATCAACAGATTGTATGAATAAGTCCTAATTGGAATTAAAAAAGAGAATTTAATTAGAAGAGTAGTCAGAAGTAACTAAGACTAAAATGATAAGAAAAGTAGTGAACATGAGGATGGCCTGTAGTAAAAGATTGGCTTAACCAAAATTAAAAGCACTTCTGGCATAGCCAAATAGTCTAATTATAAAAGAAAAAATCTTGAAAATTGGTATATAACTTTCTTGTATAGTATAAAAAACACCAAATTAGATTCTGGTCATATCTATATAAAAGTTTATGATGAACAAAACTGAAATTAATCAACCAATGTAAGATAAAATCTGCAAGATAGTATGACATCACTGGGGTCAATGTAACTCTTTAGACATAATCAGAATTGTTTTACAAATATTATTAAATAAGCTAAAAGCTTGTAATATATAATAGTATGGTATTACTAAGGTTAGAAGAACTTCTTAAGAATAATCAGAATTGTCTTGTTTGTGAGTACAATAAGTCTTAGTTTTTATCATAGAAGAGAGCATTTTATTAGAGATTAAATGCAGCACTGAGTTACTGTATAATGCTAAGACCTGGAGCATCTGCAAAAATAGTGATAGCAGACCTAACTTAAAATATGAATTGGTCAAAAGTCCAATAGTGGCAGCAGGTCTGGCTTAAGATACAAGTTCATTATAAATTCTAAACCATTGTTAGAACATTTTAGAAAAATTAATAACAGGCATACCAAAGATAAAGATCAAAAAGATCAGACATATCTGAATAAGACCAATTTGAAAGTAATATAGTAACAAAAAGATGAGAAATATAGAAAACAAAGTATTACTAGATATAGTTAAATTAGAAGGCAGAAGAAACAAAACCAGGTAAAACATATAAGTGAAGCATATAGATATGATTACAGAAGACAATATCCTTGGCATATAGAATATTATATTAAGTTCAATAAGTATTCTTGTCTGTATAGCAGTTTAATAATATGTTCTAACTGCAAATAGTTGCCAAGATAACTGTGTACAGGCATATGACAAACATGCACTTAGGTGCCATATGAGTAACTGAATAAAGTCAGTAGTGTAATATTAGATAGCAAATATAGTACTAGTATAATCAATTCTAAATATGTAACTGTAAAACCTGTACTATATTAAAATTAAAGCTTAATAAACCAACTGGCATTGTTACCAAAGTTCAAAAAAAAAATTCATAATTGATATATATTTATAAAATTAGTAATTGATATACATCTCTTAAATTTTGCTGATAATTTATTAGTTAAAATACAATATTTAATCTATTCAAATCTCTAAATAAATGATTTTTTTTGTTATTTCTATAAATAGGCAAATATTATATTCATTTTTTATATATTGTTAGTCTGTCAAGTTACAAATACAATTGTAAGTATATAGTAATCTAAAATAGTATAAGCATTTTGTACTGTTTAAGTTTTTTTGTATTTGTTTAAGTGCATGTAAATCAAGTAAATATATTGTATTATTGTTTTTAATTAGTTAATTTTGTATAATATAGTTTTTATATTTGTATGTAACAGTTTTATTAAAAATTTAATAGTGATGTTAGTTGCAATTTGGTCAAAACCTATATATTTTCAAATTGTTTGAATAAGTAGTTAAGAAACATATTTTTGTAAAGTTGTATAATATTTGTATTATTTGAAATATAGTTGTTAAGAGTTAAACATTGATAATTAAACAGTTTGTTATATAGTTTTTGTAGTTTGATATTTGTAATTTCTAGTCTGCTTGAATTAAAAAATTGTTGTATAGAATTATTAATTGTAAAACTTAAGTTTAGTATATTAGAACAAGTTAACCAGTATTATTGTTTTTTGTATATATTATAAGAAATGCAGTTAATATTAGTAAAATTTGCTAGATATATTAAATAGAAATATAATAGTATTAATAGTATATTGAGCATTATTTTAATTTTAAAAACTTTGTTTTAATATAATTTAAATTTTGTATATAATAATGATCTTTTATTATTATTATTATAATAAGCTTATATTGTATTCTAAATAATTTGTATAACTATTAGTATAGTGTTTTCTATACAATATTGTAACAGGGATGTGGTGACCTAGTGAAGTGGTCAGGTTGTCAATCTTCAAGTGGTAGGTTGAATGTTCAAATTCCATCGATGATGAAAATTTAGATAATCATCTATATAATATTCATATTATAGCAACTGTTACTAATGATTGGGTTAGGATACCTGTAATGCTGGTCACACCAGCATAACTGGCAGGTCATGGTGCATCTGTATAAGTATGGCATTACATAGAGGAATGCAAACTGACAAATCGGGTGGTGCAAATACTAGATAAGTCCTTGTAGCTATATAAATCTGTTGAAATTGGGTAACAAGAAGTCCATTTGGGAAGACCTGAGTAGAGAAGTAGCTGGGTCTTCAATGGCCCTACTGTAAAGGCTAGCCTGGGAAAACGGATATCAAGGTTGTAGTACCTGGTCATAGTAGCCGGATGGGCAAGAACCTCTGGGTTGGGTGGTTTAGAGGTATCACCAACTAGGCCATTGGAATGAACCAGAGGAAAAGGATATCAGGCCAACCTGATATATCGATGAACTGGTCATAGTCCTACATGAGCTATCTGAATTGGGAGTTTGATAAAAAGGCTGAACAAAAGGCAGAAGTATACTAAAATACTGGGGTTATGCTGTGAAGTAGATGCTAGGGTCTAAGTGAACTCTACAAAGGCATAGCGGTTTAATAGCTAGCCCTGATTGCAAGCATTGATTCTGTCATAGTAATACCTAGATCAGCTGTAAAAATGGGTACAGAAGGCTCTGGGAGGTTTACTTTGAGGATAAATTAGTTCTAAGGTTGAGGACAATGATCTGGTACATCAGAGATGACCAGTGATGTTAATACAGGTTACAGGTTCAGAGGGTTTAAAGTGAAACATCCAAGCAGAGGTGTTAGGTACAGCAATTGGTGGAAAACCTTCAGGCGGACTCCTTAAATAGGTAATATAGAAAAGTTACACATGTAGCCAATTGTATACTCTCCTGTAGTGGTTTATTAAATCACAATACCGATAAGTGATTAATAAAAGTCAAAAGACCAAAGAGGTTACCTTAAAAAAAAAAAAAACCAATATTGTAATGATTACATTGTTATATTGTAAGCATTACAAATATTTTTAATAGATCTTCTTGTTGATTGTTTGAATGTAAGATTGTTATATTATAAGTAGTATAATAGGTTATATATATTGTTATATATAAATTCTAGTATATATAAATAATTTTAGTTTTTGCTAATTTATTTGCTATATTTTTAAAAATATTATTACTATATACAGCTACTTTTTAAAAGTTGACTTTAATTTGGTAAGAATATTGTTTGTTTAATGTTAGTAATAATTTAAAAAGTTTAGTATATTTAGATATTATAAATTAGAAGTTTGTAAAAATTGTAATCTGGCTAGATCTTGAACAAGTACTAATTGCAAATAGAATTGCAATAAGTTTAGCTTTATATAAAGAAGGTTAAAGCTTAATTTTTGCTAAGTAGCTTTGTAAAATTATGTTATAGATAATATATAATTTATTAAAATAGTTAGTAATATTATAATTAAATTTAAAAATAATATAATTTATAAACAAATATGTTTTATATTTATAGTTTTTTTTTCTTAAACAGTTATAATAATACTTTATTAAACTATTTTTAACTATATATGCAATTACAAAATATTATTTAATATATAAGTTTGCTATTTTTGTAAAAAAAATATTAAGATAAGTACTTGTGATCTAAAATTTAATTAATAGTACATTTAGCTAATAGTTGTATTATAATCATAAAGAGCAACTATAGAAAAAGTATACAACTAACCACTTATACAACTTTAGTTATTGTTTAATTTAAGTAGTCTGTCCAAAGGTTTTATACTAGCTACTATATCTAAAACCTGCTTGTAAGTTCTTTATTTAAATACTTTAGTTCTTATATCTACCTATCTATCTATATTTATTAATAACTCTGGTCAATACTAATAAAAATATGTTATGGTTACTAAGTTTTTAAAGCAGTTTACTTATATAGAGAATCTTTAACCTTGTACTAAACTTTTCAAAATCTTCTGTATCTAATTTTTACAGTTAACTTAATAATACTATAGCTGAAACCAATATTTGTGATCAAGTCAAATTTAATTTATCAAGAACAAATTATAATTCTATTATGCTATTTGGATTAAAAGTTTAAAGACAAAATAGAGATATATTAAAATATTAGAAAAAAAGATGTAGTAACTTAGTAAAATAGATAAGTTGTTAATCTTCTAAGTTGTAAGTAGAAGTTCAATACTTATCAATAGTAAAAAAATTTGGATAATCACTTATATAATATATAAATATTATTAAATAACAGCATTTTGATAATAAGTTAAGATAAGATACCTGTAACTATAGTTGCATTATCATAACTGGCAGGTTATAAGACATCTATATAATAGTTATACAAAAGAATGCAATCTGATAATAGGCATTACAAACTTAAAATAGTCTTGTGCTATGTAAATTTATAAAACTAGAGATGCCAGAGTCTATTTAAAAAAATCTGAGTAGAAAGGTAATACAGATCTTTGATAATATTACTGTAAAGGCTAGATCTAGAAAACAGATATTAATATAGAGAAATCAGGTAATCAAAAACTTTAGATAAGAAGTACTACTAACCAAACTACTAGAAATCTCAAACTAGTGAAAAAAAATATTACATAATGTAATTCTAGTATATCAGAAACAGGTTACAGTCCTTCTAAGCTATTTGAATTGAGAATCTAATACCAAAAGCAGAAATATACTATAAGTACTAAGAATATGTCATAAAGTAGATACTGAGATTTAAATGAATTTTGCAAGAATGAACCTTGTTAAAAAGAACTAAATGTGAATAGTTAGTTAGTAAAGAGGCCTTCTAGAGCTTTACAATTAAATAATATATTTTGAAATATATAACAGCTTAATAAATATATAGACAGAAAAGTCAGAATTAGGTTAAATATCATTTAGATGTATAGAAACTTGTATGGTTATCTGTTAGATATAGTATAGAAATTAGAGTACTTAATTAAATAATTTTCTAGCAGATTACAAATATGACAACTAGTATAGAACTTGCATAAACTACTTAAATAAATAGCCAAAAGCTGTATATGTAGCTAGTTGAATACTTACTTTGTACAAGTTATATAAATATAATTAAATTACAATAAAGGCAGTAACAAAAGTAAAAAAAAAAATACTAGAAATATGTTATGAAGTTAATACTAAGATTTAAGTAAAGAGAGTATGACAACCTAGTAAAGTGATCAGGTTGTCAATTTTCCAAGTAGTAGGTTAAGTGTTCAAATCCTATTGATGACAAAAATTTAGATAATTACCTATATAATATTTATATTACAGCAACTGTTACTAACAATTGGGTTAGAATACTTGTAATGGCAATTGCACCAGCATAACTGGCAGGTTATAGGGCATCTATATAAGTATGGCATTATACAGAGAAATGCAAACTGACAAATCAGATAGTGCAAACATTAAATAAGTCTTTGTGACCTTGTAAATCTATTGAAATTGGGTAACAAGAAGTTTATTTGAAAAGACCTAAGTAGAGAAGTAGCTAGATCTTCGATGGCCCTATTGTAAAAGCTAGCTTAAGAAAATGGATACCAAGGTCATAGCACCTGGTCATAGTAGCTGGATGGGCAAGAACCTCTGGGTTGAGAGTCTCAGAAGTACTACCAACCAGGCCATCAGAATAAACTGAAAGAAAAGGATATCAGGCTAACCTGATATACTAATAGACTGGTCTTAGTCCTACAGAGGCTATTTGGATTGGGAGTTTGGTAAAAAGACAGATAAAAATGCAGGAGTATACTAAAGTACTGGGATTATGCTATAAAGTAGATGCTGGGTTCTAAGTAAACTCTACAAAGGCATAGTGGTTTAATGGTTAGCTCTGATCACAAGTGTTGGTTCTGCCATAGTAATATTTAGGTTAGCTGTAAAAATGAGTATAAAAGGTTTTAAGAGGTTTATCTTGAAGATAAATTAGTCCTAAAGTTGAAATGATGATCTGGGCATCTGAGTATGATCTAGTAAGTTAACACAGATTACAGATTCAGAAGGTTTAAAGTAGAATATCCAAGCAGAGGTGTTAGGTATAGCAATTGGTAGAGAACCTTTAGGTGGACTTTTTTAATAAGTAATATAGAAAAGTTACATATATAGCCAATTGTACTCTCTTATGTAGTAGTTCATTGAACCACAATACTGATAAGTAATTAATAAAAGTTAAAAGAACAAAGAGGTCACCTTAATATCAAAAAAAAAAAGATTTAAGTAAACTTTATAAAAGTATAATCTTGTTAATAATCTGTAGAGTTGATAAGTTAGTTAACAACAAAATACTTGAAGTTTTATAATTAGATAATATGCTTTAAAATAGTAATAATTTAACAATATACAAAAAATAAGTTAAATATTAAATTTTTCTTTTTTTTACAATCTTGCCAAGATTTTTAGTGTCTGTACATATTTTTGAACAATGTTCTCAATATTGAAAGTTACTAAACCTTAACCTTTTCTAATTTGTATTTTTAAACTTTTTAAAAGTAATTTATCATATTAACCTTTGCTATGATCAAAAGGTTTTACTAGGTTTTGTTAAAAACTAGCTGTTACTGTGAGTTCATATATTATCTATAAGTATCTGACTTTTAGTTTCACATTATATCTTATAACTTCAGTTATTCCAAATCAGGCTCTAACTTATGTTCTTTACTGTATAGCTTCTCAACTGCAGATTACTTGCTATTTCTAGAAATAAGTCTGTCTATTGACATCTTGGATCTCTAATTTTACAGTATTGCAGTTCTCTATTTTAGAAATATATTTCTACAATTGCCATTACTAGAATTCGAACTGGCAGCCTTATGATTTGTAATCTCAGAGCATAATTGCTATGTTATTAACTCTAAAGTTATTAAATATTAAATTAAATAGCACTTAAATATATAAAAGTTAGTATTATTTATTTAATATAATATAGAAACTAAAGAGTTTAAATAAATAATTTTCTAGTAGATTATAGATATGTTAACTAGTATAGAACCTATAAACAGACTACTTAAATAAATAATCAAAAGTTGTATATATGACTAGTTATATATTTATTTTTGTATAAGTTATATATAATATATAATTTTATTATTTTTTTTAATATTAAGATAACTTTTTTGGTCTTTTAACCTTTATTAATAACTTTTTGGTAATGTAATTTTATAAACCATTACAGAAAGAGTGTACAATTAGCTATACATATAACTTTCTATATTATTTATTTAAGGAGTCTGCTTAAAGGTTTTACATTAATTGCTATATCTAACATCTCTGTTTGAATATTTTATTTTAAATTCTCTGAACCTGTATTTGTGTTAACATTACTAAATTAAGTTCAGATCATTATCTTAATCTTAGAACTATTTTATTCTTAAGATAAATCTTTTAAAGCCTTTTGCATCTATTTTTATAACTAATCTAAGATTTTTATAACAAAACAAATATCTGCAATCAAAGTTATATTATTTAACTACTATGTTTTTGTAGAGTTTACTTAAACTCTAACATTTATTTTATAGCATATTTTTGGTATTTTAGTATACTTTTGTCTTTTTAACAGACTTCCAATTCAGATAGCCTATATAGAACCATAACCAGTTTATTAGAATATTAGATTAGTCTAATATATTTTTTTTTAGTTTATTTTAGCAGCCTGGTCAGTAATACCTTTGAGATTTTCAACTTAGAAGTTTTTTTTTCAAATATTATAATCTTAGTATCTGTTTTCTAGATTTAGCCTTTACAGTAATGCTATTAAAGATTTATATTATCTTTTTACTTAGATTTTTTTAAATAGACATTTTGCTTTCTAATTTTAACAAATTTATATAGTTACAAGAACTTATCTAAAGTTTGTATTGCCTGATACTAATTTGCATTCTGTTGTATCATGTTATATTTATACAGATGCTCTATAACATGCTAATTATACTGGTATAACTGCTATTACAAATGTTCTAACTCAATTATTAGAAACAGTTGACATAATTCTTTATATAATGTATAATTTTTTTTTTTTTATTAAGGTGACCTCTATGGTCTTTTGATTTTTATTAATTACTTATTGATATTGTAGTTCAATGAACTATTACAGAAGAGAGTACAATTGGCTACATGTGTAACTTTTCTATATTACCTATTTAAAGAGTCTGCCTGAAGGTTCTCTACCAATTGTTATACCTAACACCTTTGCTTGAATGTTCCACTTTAAACTTTCTGAATCTGTAACCTGTGTTAACTCACTGGGTCATATCCAGATGCCCAGATCATCATCTTAACCTTAGAACTAATTTATCCTTAAGATAAACTTCTCAGAGCCTTCTGTATCTATTTTTACAACTAACTTAAATATCGCTATAGCAGAACTAACATTTGTGATTAGGGCTGACCATTAAACTACTATGCTCTTGTAAAGTTCACTTAGACCCCAACATCTACTTCACAGTATAACCTCAGTACTTTAGTATATCTCTGCCTTTTCACCTGCCTTTTTACCAAACTTTTAATTCAGATAGTCTGTGTAGGACTATGACCAGTCTATCAGTATATTAGATTAGTCCAATATCCTTTTCCTCTAGTTCGTTCCAGCAGTCTGATTGGTGATATCCTTGAGACTTCCAACTTAGAGATTCTTGCCTGTCTGGCTACTATGACTGGGTACTATAATCTTGGTATCTATTTCTCTAAGCTAGCCTTTACAGTAGGGCTGTCAAAGATTCAGCTACCTCTCTACTTAAGTTTTTTCAAATAAACTTTTTGTTACCTAATTTTAACAGATTTATACAGCTACAAGGACTTATCTAGTATTTGCATCATCTGATCTGTCAGTTTGCATTCCTCTGTGTAATGCCATACTTACACAGATGTCTTATGATCTGCCAGTCATACTGATGTGACCATCATTACAGATATCCTAACTTAATTATTAGTAACAGTTGTCATAATATGAAAATTACATAGGTGATTATTCAAATTTTCACTATCAATAGGATTTGAACACCCAACCTACTACTTGGGAGGTTGACAACCTGATCACTTCACTAGGTCATCACATCCCCTATAATGTATAATTAAAATTACAATAAAAATAATAGTTATTATAAACATTAAATTTAGTATAAGCAAAAAAAATAAAAAATAATAAATAATAATAAATTTATTAATACTAATATAATATTAATTATAAATAAAAATTTTAAAATACAAATTATTGTATGATGACTTAGTAAAGTGAATAAGTTGTCATACCTTCAAGTAGTAGGTTGTGAGTTTAAAATCTATTGACAGTGAAATTTGGATAATCATCTATGTAATATATAGATGGTATTATAGCAACAGCATTCTGTCGATCAGTTGAGATAGGATACCTGTAATTATGGTTGCACCAGTATGACTGGCAGATCAGGAGCATCTGTGTAACCTGTTATACAGAGAAATGCAAACCAGTACCAGGTGGTGCAAATCTAAAATAAGTCTTTAGGCTGTGTAAATTTGTAAAACTAAGAAGCTAGAGCCTACTTGAAAATTCTAAGCAGAGAGGTAATACAAATATTTAATAGTACTACTGTAAAGGCTAAACCTAGAAAATAGATACCAATGTAAAGAATTCAGGCAAGCAAGAACCTTAGATAAGAGGTACCACCAACTAGGTCATCGGATTTTGGACTAAAGGAAAAGGATATTGGGCTGGCCTTAATATACCAAGAACAGGTTACAGTCCTTCTAGGCTATCTGGATTGAAAGTCTAAGTTCAAAGCAGAGGTATACTAAAAGTACTAAGGATATGCTGTAAAGTCAGTACTAGAGTCTGGATGAGCTCTGTAAGAGTAGCTTATGTTAGTGTTCTAAAAGTGAATAGATAGTTAACAACAGAAGGCCCTCTGCATCTTACTGGCAAATGACATACTCTAAAATATGTAACAGCCTAGAAACCAGTACAAAAAGGATAGGTAACCATACTGCTCAGATGGTATACCGATTAGGTATATACAAGAGATAAGTTGAGGATTCCAATATGACAGAGCAGATGATTAGAGAGTTTAAATAGATAATTTTCTAGTAGGTTATAGGTATGCTATCTAGTATAAAACCTTAGAGCAGACTATTTAAATAGGCAACTAAAAGCTGCACACATGACTAGCTATACTCTCATCTTTGTAAAAATAGTTGTAATAGCTAATCCAATATAAAATTAATAAAGTGTTGTCACAAATATGGTCTTTAACAAAAAAAAAAAAAATACAAATTATTAATTAAGATAAAAATAAAATCTTACTTTAATATTAATAAAAATAAATAAAAATAAAAATTTTAAAACTAAAAATAATACAATATATTTTAAATTATTAATAATTAAAAATATTGTATAAAAAGTGTAGCAACTTAGTAAAGTAGATAAGTTGTTATCTTCTTAAGTGGTAGGTTGTAAGTTCAAAACCTACTAATAGTAAAATTTGGATAAACACTTATGTAATATATAAACAGTATTATAATAATGACATTCTGTTAATCAGTTGGAATAAAATATTTGTAACTATAATCACATTAGCATGACTGATAGGTCTGAGACATCTATATAATCTAAGTTACACAGAAAAATACAAACTGATACTGGGTGGTGCAAATCTAAAATAAGTTTCTATGACTGTATAAATTTGTAGAATTGAGAAGCCAAAGCTTACTTGAAAATTCTAAACAGAGAGATAGCACAGATTTTTGATAATATTATTGTAAAAGCTAGATCTAGAAAATAGATACCAATGTGAAGAAATTGGATGAGCAAGAACCTTAACTGAGAGGTACTATCAACTAGGCTACTAGATTTTAAATTAAAGAAAAAGAATATTAAGCTAATCTCAATATATTAAGAACAAGTTATAGTTCTTTTAAACTATCTGAATTGGGAATCTGAGATCAAAGCAAAAGTATACTAACAGTACTAGGGATATGCTATGAAGTTAATGCTAAGGTCTAAGTGAAATTTGTAAGAATAGCCCTTGTTAGTGTTCTAAAAGTAAATAGATAGTTAACAATAGTAAGCTCTTTATGTCTTACTGGCAGATAATATACTTTAAAATGTATAATAGCCTAGAAATTAGTACAAAAAAGATAGGTAATATATTGCTTAAATAGTATATTAGTTAGGTATATACAGAGAATTAGTTGAAATTACATCATAATAGGAGCAGATAATCAAAGAATTTAAATGAATAATCTTCTAATAGATTATAAATATGATATCTAGTATAGAACCCTAGAATGAACTACTTAAATAGATAATCAAAAGTTATATATGTAACTAACTGTATTCTCATCTCTGTATAAAATAGTATAATAACTAATTTCAATAATATTAATAAAGTTTTGTTACAAAGTATAGTCTTTAACAAAAAAAAATATTGTATATTATTTATATAATAATATAATATTATTAAAATTAAAAAATTTTTGAAAGTATGATAACTTAGTGAAGTAAATAAGTTATCAACCTCTCAAATGGTAGATTAGATGTTTAAATTTCATTAATAATAAAAATTGGAATATTCTTCTATATAATATTTATATTACAATAACTATTTTTAATGATTAAATTAAAATATCTATAATGATAATTATATCAATATAACTGGCAGATTATAAGGCATCTGTATAAGTATAATATTATACAAAGAAATACAAATCAGCATTAGATGATATAAAATCTAAATAAATTCTTGTAATTATATAAATCTGCTGAAATAATAAACAAAAAATCTATTTAAGAAGATCTGAATAAAAAAATAATACAAATCTTTAATAACATTAGTGTAAAGGCTAGCCTTAAAAAATGAATACCAATGTTGAAATACTCAGATAAGCAAAAATCTCTAAGTAGAAGGTATCATCAATCAGACTGCTAAAACAGATCAAAGAAAAAAAATATCAGATTGATCTAATATACCAATAAACTGATTATAATCTTATTAGGTTATCTGAATTAAAAGTCTAAAGAATAGGCAAAAGTATACTAAAGTAATTCAAATATACTGTAAAATAGATACTAGAATCCAAATCTTCTCTTTACTAAAGCATGGTTGTTGGTTATGCTTTTTTTTACTATATTTATTTTTTTACAGAGATTCCAAATATGACTCATATAAGCAGACATATTCAGAATCTTTGTAAAAAAAAAGGGTTGTTCACTCTACTAAAGCATGATTTTCTGTTATGCTTTTTTTTGTGAACAAAAAAAAATTTAACAGAGATCTCAGTGCTTCTGTTAAGCTACATATACATATATATGTACATATGTACATATATATAAACAATATAGGATCTATAAATTAGATTCTGTATTAGTATATATATTATAGATCAAACTTTATAACATATAATGAATATGCGTAATGTAGTGGATACATAATAGATCTATGATTATATACTATAGATTTTATAATAAAATATATGTATTTTATAGTAATAAATAATTTACAAATAAATTTACTTTAAATAGAAATATTAAAATAAATAAATAAATAAATATGCATGCATTTAATTATATTAGTAATATAAATAAAATTTTATAACAAAAAATTATTTTAAAATTTTTTTAAAACTTTTTTCTTTTAAAAAAAAATAGGGACGCAAATCATTAACTCTTTCCGACGATCACTTGTACCAAAACTTTCTGATAATAAACTAGCAATAACTAAAT
>CAJVQA010000191.1:0-40350 GCA_910591915.1 Cetraspora pellucida
TTTGTAATTTGTATAATTTAATAATGTTTAGAAGAGTATGCCAAATTGGCTATAAATTAAATTTGAGTAACTTGTTAGAATGGATTAGTTTAAGTTGAAGATTATTAAATTTAGAGATTACTGATTAAGAGTCTGTAAAGATATTAATAATACAGTTTTGAAGAGCAGTTAAGATTACAGTAATGTTTGAGAAAAGTTCTGCTTTGTAAGATGAAGGCCAGAATTTAATTTTAGCAGTGAAGGAATTAATAATTTGATTATTATTGTTGACTTAAATCTAATCAATATTTATTGTGCATTGGTCAGTACTAATGTTAATTATAAATCTATCAGTATAGAAAGATAGTTGCTAATGAGAGAAGTTTTAATATAAAATAGATATAAGTTTGTTAGTAGATTCGCTTGGAGTAAAAATTTCAGAAGCAATTAAGTTAATAATAGAAATATTAGATAAAGAAGAAATATGAGTTGAATGTTTGACAGCTATAGAGCAGATAAAGTCCAAGTAATTGGCATTAAGGTTAAGTTAGTGCTTTGAGTTAGTTCTGCCAAAGAATTGTGCAGAAATAATTGCAGAAACTTTAATGATACAGGTTTGGTTAATTTTATAAGAATTAAAATAGCATTCTGTATATTGTTTGTAGTTAACAAAGGGTAAAAAGTAAAATCTTGTATAGTTTAAGTTTATATTAGAGGTCCAATGAGTAATAGAATAATAGTTAGAAGATGAAAAATATTTTCATATTTTTCTGATAATAATTTCATTATTGTAGTATAAGAGTAATTAGAGTTTAAATTTAGTAAGTTTTTTGAATGTATTAATAGTATGATAAGCATAAGAGTTGTGCCTGGTAATTGATAATATAATAAAATATTTTGATAATAAGAGTATGCTAAAATTGTATCTTCTAATAAGAGAACCAAAAGAGTTTTCTGCCTTTAGGTAGATAAAATAATCTTGGTGAAAAATGTTTTTAGTCAAGTAAAATACTGTTATCTGCAATGCAAAGTTGTTTGAAATATATAATGTTTGATTGTCTAAGTTGCTTTTTAAAGTTTGAATATATATTTTTTTTTAATTAAACTAGCTTCTTTTGAAGCTATAGCTTTTTATTCAGTATAGTTAGGATATAGGAACTCATAGCCAAGGCCTCAAAGGAGTCTCTTTACATTAGAGAGGACAACTAGTCACATGTACACTTTTGGTATCTAATTAAGTAGTTCACTGATAGTTCTATACTAGCTACCATACCTGCAACCCAACTAGAGGTATTGCCTATTTAATTTCTTTGTACTGCAATCTTACTATATTATTAGATTATCTTTGCTATGTAAGTCAGTTAAGAAGGTCTAAATGCTTATCTGTATTCTTAGAACCTCATATCTTATTTTATGCAGTATATCTTCAGAAGCATCATTACTAGAGCCTTCTGTATCCTACACATAGCTAACCTAGTTTTATATAATATGTTATAGTTATCTAATACTTGCAGTTAGCGCTAACCTTAAACTACTACATTATACTATTTCTATTCTTGTAAAGTTCATCCAAATCTTAGTACCTATTTTTTCAACAACTTTTCTATTATTCTCTACTAACTACAACTTAGAATCATCAGTCTCATTTTAAACTACTAATCCAGATGGCCTGGTATAATATACTTTAGTATTCTTTTCCTCTAGTGAATCTGGCTGCCTGGTTGGTTATATGCTCCTCTACATATTTTAACATCTAATTTTAATCTTGGTTTTTATGAAAGTGTTTCATAGGCTTCTATCAATTTGACAGTATCACCAAAAGTTTGTGCTATCTCTTTACTTGGAAATTTTCAAGTAGGATTCCATCTCCTCTGTTCCTTAGTCTTCTGCACCTGGTAGTCTTATTATGGGTTTGCACTGAAGTCTTATATAACACTAGTTATTAACATTCCTCTATATATATGTAATGTAGTATACTAGTAGGGAACCATAAGTTGTTTTGTAATTGTTGAAGTCTAATTTGAGTTGTGATACCAAGAAGATCAGGATTGTTAATTTGTTAAAGATAGTTAGAGATGTGGTATTGAAGTTAGATATTCCAAATATTATATATATTGTATAGAAATGGATTAAGCATTGTACTGTTTGGTATAAATCTAGAAAGATAAAATTTGTATTTAGCTACAGTAAGGTATTTGGATAAGATTTGGTTGCATACAGTATAAGAAAGAATTATGTTATAAAATCTGTATTTTAAAGTTGGAATAATAACTGTATTGATAATATAAGCAATTTGTTTGTTAGTAATTTTCTTTGTATTGGCTATGTTAATAAGGCTAAAGGCCTCTTCTTTTATCAGTTTAATGGTTTAAGAGTGTTTATTGTTGAGTGTAAATCAACATCTAAGAAACTTGAATGGCTGGTTTTTAGGAATAGAGTAAATTAGTAATCCAAAAAACCATAAAAAAAAGATAAAAAAATTTGTAGCTAGGATAGACTTAGTTAGATTAATTTGGATATTGGCTATATGATAAAAGGAAGTAGCAGTTTTGGTTATTAGATTGAGTTCATTTTTGGATTTTGCAATCCAAAAAGTGTTATTTATATAGGCTAGGACTGATACAGATGTTTTTAAGCATTGAGTTTGAGGTAAGTATAAGTTGGTTTTCTAGGATGTAGATATAGAGTATTCTGAAAATTGTAATGCTATTCTATTGATTAGAGGGTCATAGTAGATTCTTCAAAATAAAAGAGTTATAGTTTCTTCTTGGTCTATACTATTTTTAACTAAATAAAGATCAGTAAGTCCAAGATTGGATATAACATGATTTTGGCACTTATCAGGTAGGTTGTTCAATAGTATATTAGTTATATTGTATAGTATATGAAGTATTGTAAATGTTGTTGTATTGTATATTCAGAAAATTTGTTAAGTTGTGGTTTGATGTGAGCTTATCTGCTTCATTATTAAATATATTATCTTCATAAGCTGGTACTTTGTAAAGTGTAATGTTATAGTTGTATAGTCTAATTAAATTGATAATTATATGCCATATTGGCTAATAATTGTAAGAATATTGTTTATATTGTAGTATTATGTTATTAGTAATTTTGTTAAATTTAGAAATTACAGATTGTAAGTCAGTATAGATTTGGAAATTGCTATTTTGAGAGCATGTAAATATAGCTAATAGAATAGCTACTAGCTTAGCTTTGTATAATGATAGTCAGAATTTAATTCAAGAAGAGTAAGTTCTAATAATAGTATTGTTATATATTTGTATTCATTCAATATTTATTGAACATCTATTAGTAGTAATATTGGTAACAGATTCATCAGTATAAAAAGTAAAGTTAGTACATTGAGTATTTTGGTTTGCAATTTGTTGTAATTTAATAGAAGATGAATTGGTATAAAAAATATAGAAGATTAGAATTTGTGATAAGATAATAAATAGGAGTATAGAAATTCTAGTAAGGTTGCATAATGCAATTAAATATACAAAATCTGTATAATTTGCATTGATTTTAAGTTTATTTATAGAATTTTGTTGTTTTTTTTAAAAAATTTGTAGAAAAAGTAACAAAAATATCAAATATACAATGGTTTAGTATTCTGTTGGAGTTGTATAAACATTCTGTATATAGTATACAATTAACTGATAAGAGTAAATAGAGGTTTGTGTTGAGTGCATTTGCTTCAATTGTTCAGTATATAATAAATATAGTATTGTTGTTTTGGTTATATTTGCATATCATTTCTATAATTAATTGTTCATTATTGTAATTAATAGTAATAAGCCAAGGTTTTAATTTTGAATTTCAAGGTTTTGATTTTGAATTGTAATATTCAGTTGTGAAAAATAAGGAGTTAGTTTGTAAAAGACTCAAATTAAAGTTAAGTTTTCTAGTAAGAGAATATGTAATAGTTTTGTCTTCTAATATTGTAAACTATTTTGGTTTACATCTTATATGGATTTGTTCAAGTCTTGGTAAGATATGTTTTCAATCTAAAAGTGTAGAATTATCAGATAAGATTAGTTGTTCAAGGTAAAGAATATGTTTAGTTTATAATTGTTTTTTAAAGTTGTTATAGTTTTTATGTAACTTAAAGATGTTTTTAATTGGTATATATGAATATTGTAGTATATGTGGTAGTGTTATGTATGCAGAGATAGTAAATTGTAAATGTCATAGTAATATTATTATTTAATATATTGTTGTATTTTTATTTGAACCATCTATTAGTAGATGTAGATATTATAGAATATTAGTAGTAGACCATAGATTATTTTTAATTGTTGTAATCAGATATGTATACTAGTTTCAAGTAAATTTGTAATGTTTAGTTGAATTAAGAAGTTGGTAATATGATGTTGTAACTAGATATTTTATATGTTTTTAATATTATATATATTATGATTCTACATAGTACTAGTTGGAGTAGTTAGTGCAAGTTTAGATTTATGTTTGGCAATAGTAAGATATTTGGATAAAATTTTGTCACATATGTGTTAAGGAAATACTATATTATGTATATGATATTTGATAATAAAGATAATAACATTATTAATTATATAAAAAACTTGTTTGTCTGTTATTTGTTTAGTTTAAACTATATTTATTAAACCAAATGTTTCTTGTAGAATGAATTTAATTGTAATGACTTGTTTGTTAGTTGCAGTATATCAGCAACCAAGAAATTTTAAAAGTGTGTTAGGTGGTTGTGTTGTAATAGTTAAGTTTAGAAAAATAAAAGTAAATTTGTTTTGTATTAGATATTAGACTGAATTTTTGAGAATTTACTTTAATGTTTGCTATTTGGTAAAATGTAGATGCCATATTAATAATATTTTGTAGTTGCTGTTAAGATTCTGCTAACTATAATGTATCATTTATATATGCTAATACAAAAGTATTTGCATAAGTTGTTTGGTACTTTACAGGAAATAAAGAAGTGAATATATAACTGTTGATGTGTATTCTTTAAATTTTTTGTATATATAGTTAATGAGAGGGTTATAGTAGATTTATTATAGCAAAGGAGTTATAGTTTTCCCTTAATTAATACTATCTTCTACTAGGTATAATAAGTTACAGGTTTTGTATACCAACTTTGTACAAACAGACAGTCAAATTCATACAAACTGACAGTCAAATTTATATAAACAGACAGTTAAATTCATACAAATTAACAGTCAAATTTGTACATAACACTTTTAATTAAATCACAATAACTTGTGACCTAGTAATTTAGATTATATAAATTTGATACTATTTGATTTATCTAATTTTGACAAATCAAATAATATCAAATTTATATAATTTAAGTTACTAGATTATGAGATATTGTGATTTAATTAAAAGTGTTATATACAAATTTAACTGTTAATTTGTATAAATTTGACTGTAAGTTTGTATAAATTTGACTGTTAGTTTATATAAATTTGACTGTCTGTTTGTACAAAGTTGATATGCAAAACCTATAATTCAAAATTTGTAATTACTTGATTGAAGCATAGTTTAAGCAAATTAATTATTATGCAAATTATGAATTGTGGAAGTTTAATGTAATGCAGTGATTTTTCTAAAAAATTAATATTAACTAAATTATATGCTTTGCTTATGTTCTGTAAAAGTAGCTATATTGGTTTTTTATTGCTATTGGCATTTTTAATAAAGTTGTTTAGAATATATAAAAGTGTATTAGTGCTATTACTAAGTAGTGTAACATAATTGTAAAAGCTGAAGATTGGATGTGATAATAAAATGATAGAGAGTTATTTTGCTGTTTTTTTACTGTTTAGATATCATATTAGTATTGAGATATTTGTTAAATAGTTGGTTAATAGTTTGTAATATTAATAAACTATAGTGTTTAAGCATTTTATAGCTTATATCTAGTAGTTCACAGGCTTTGTTGTTTGGAAGTTGTTGCATTGTTTGCATTATTTCTTTTGTAGAAATAGGTTTAAATAAGAGAGGATACTAGTTGCAATTAATGGACTATTTAGGTTGATATTCTTCTGTTCAATATTGATTAAATATCATAGTATTAATAGGTTGATGTTGGGTTCAATGTTAAAAATGTTGTTGAACTTGTTGAAGTATTTATGTAGAATTAGTTATAACACTATTATTAGTTTTAATATTGTAAAAATGTACTAGATCTGTATGTCTATTAAGAATATTATTTATCATTTTGGTAGGTTGTATTATTAGTTATTCACATCTGTTATTGATTGCTATATTAATATGCTGTTTAAGATTCTAAATATTTTTTATACTATATGCATAAAAAAGAGCTTTTTATACTTGCTTAGCATTATCAATCTATTGTAGAAATAATAAAGGATTTTTAAATATATTTGGAATATCAAAGTTGTGTTTGTGATTAATAGTATTGATATCAATTATGATTTGTATAGAAATAATAAGATTGTGTTTAAATAAGTTTTTAACTCTATAGATAATATTTCTAATAAGTTTAAGGTCTTTGTGTAAAGCTGTTGCTTTAGGGCTAAAGATATAAAAAAAATGCTTAATTGTTTATTTTTTGTTAGGAATATGTTGTAAAACTGCATTAATGATACAAATATAGATTTTCTATTAAAAGTTTTCTAGTGATATTGTATTATTTACTTCTGCAAAGATTTGTGTTAGTGCATGTTAAAGTTAATTTGGTTTAAAAAATCTTTTCATTTTTTATTAGTTATTGCTTTGTAGTTAAAAGTTCTACATTTGCATTTGTTTTTCTTTTTAGATTTGTTTATTGCAAAAGAAAAGGTCTATTGTGCTATAAGCATTTGATGGTCACTTAGTGATTCATGATAAGTCATTAATATAGAATTTGTTAAAAAATAAGATTGTATGTTCACTTGCCCATATGTAGTTAATTCTACTATTATATCTACTATTTTGCCAAATAGCATCAGTATTATTTGTGTGATTTGCCAAATTATATATATTAATATTATGTAAGTAGTTTAGTAGTTGATATTTAGTTGCATTAAATATAGTAGTTTAAATTGATGAATTAAAATCATCAAAAATAATTATGTATAGTTGTAGCTGAAGTGCTTGTTGTATCCATATAATAATAGATAATTAAGTTTGTTGGCAAGCAAGATTGTTTGTTAATAATAGATATGTTAAGTTATTTGAAGTTTATAGTCATGTTTAAAAAAGAGATCTATTGCAATAGCTCTACCAGAATAGTTAAGAATGCTATGAATATATTGTTGTAAGTTATTTTTAATTATGATACATGTTTCTTCTTTAGATGTAAAGCAGTTTAACTAGTAATAAAAGAATTGATAATTGTTATAAAACCTTTAGTTTTTAGTTTCTGTAATTTTGGTTTTAGTTAAACTGATTATATATAGATTATTTTGAAAACAATATTCTTTTATTAAGAGCTTCTTTTCTGGATTATTAAAATCTTGAATATTGTAAGTTGCAATGTTTAAGTTAAAGAAAAGGTCAGATGAGTGGTTTGTATGAAGTCTTAATAAAGATGATAGTAATAAAAAAATAGGAAGAGATGAAGGTTGTTAAAATAATATTGAAGATATAAGAGGTAAGTTCAGTATTAATATTGTAATATATTGATTTGTTAAGTTAAGAAAATCATTTTGTGTTGTATATGATTTTAGTAAAATGTTTGAATAATGCCAAATAGCTTAAAGTAATAGAATAAAATAATTAAATAGAGGTTTGGGTTCAGATAAAAGGTAGACATAGGCTTTACTGTAATTATTTTTAATAAAAATAGTTAAAGTATAGCTATAAGCATTACTTAATAAATAATTAAAACTATAAATATGTTATAGAAAGAAGATAATTGTTTGTAAGTGTGAAAGTAGTAAAAGGTAGTTATAAACTAGAAATTTATTGTAGCATATGTAAAGTTGTATAGAGCCAAAGTGTTTATAACAATAATAGTATTATTATAGCCAGATAAGACAGTTTCTACTAGTTGTATATAAGTGTAATTTAAAACATTATTTTCAAAAATAAGTTTGGTATATTGTGTATTATTAAGTACTAGAGAATATTTAGAAAGAATAGGTTTTAATGGATAGTATCTATAGCCAGATTATTGTGAAATGAAGTAGTCAGATAAGAGTTCTGGTTCATTTGATAAATGTATATAGTACTTGCTATAGTCTAGTTTAATTAATATTGCCAGTATAAAGTTGTAAAGATTAAGTGATATGTAATTGTAAGAATGTATATGTTTAAGAAAAGAATAAAGTAGATTTAGGTTACAGATTATATGTCTAAGTCTTTATTCTTTATATGTAATTTAAAAGCAAGCTTTTCTTTGTAAAAACTTCAATTGAATTTTAATAAAGTTAAAGGCATAGCTCACTATTAATATTTAAAAAAAGAAAAGAATAAAGAGTTTGTGAATATGGAAATAAAGATAGGTTCTGATAAGCTAACTATTTATTATAGCATAAATTTGGATCCAGTAGTGTATTGTATGATAGGTCTTGTGATGTTTTCTTAAAGTAAAATAATGAAATAAGGTTCAAGAAAATAAAGGGTTTTTCTGTAGATTTGCTTACCATATGCTTAGCTTTTACAGCTATGAAGAATGTTATAGTTTGCTTTATACATTGAGTCTAGTTATCATAAATTTAGTTTTTTATATAAATAGACTTTTCCACCTGTCTACTTATATTATTCTTTTTTAAGAATAGTTTATTTGAAGTGGAGAGTATTATAATTTTAAAAGTGATAACTGCATTAATATGATTTAAAGAAGAATTTATTAAAAAAAAATGTTTGTAAAGAAAAGTGAATCTTCCAAAGCTGTTGATTCTTGAAATTGTAAGTTAAATTTGTTTTGTAAAGTTGTTTCTGTCTCAGAATATGCCTTTTCTTGTAAGTGTTTAATAATTTCAGAAAAGTTCATAAAAATATTATTTGTGTCAAAATAGATAATAACACAAGCTAAATAGTTTGTATCAATAATTTTAGTTATAAGAAAGTTGATAGCTTGCTATCAATTAAGTTTGTCAATATTATAATTTTATGTAACAATATTTTGATAAATTTTAAGATAATGATAAAAGTAATAGCTTTTATGTTTAGAGTTTGTTTAGGTTAGATTATTGGCATATACATATTTTTTAGCTTTAGTTGCAAAGTCATTAAGGAGTTGTGTTGAAATTTTTTCTTT
Organism: Cetraspora pellucida; assembly: GCA_910591915.1. Classification (NCBI taxonomy): domain Eukaryota; kingdom Fungi; phylum Glomeromycota; class Glomeromycetes; order Diversisporales; family Gigasporaceae; genus Cetraspora; species Cetraspora pellucida. The sequence continues at coordinate 9,170 of CAJVQA010000191.1, forward strand.
AAAAGTTGCTTCATGTTTACTATTAATATAGAAAATTAAAGTATTAATATTGGAATGTTTTCAGTTTCAGTTTCTGTTTTTGAATATTATGAATAAGATTGTTCAAAGTTTCTTTAAGAAGGTTACTATAAAAATATATATATTAGTAGTTTGGTTAGTTGGTACTAGGTTTAGTTTTTTTTTTTTTCTTTAAGTTTGGTTTTATCAAGATGTATATAGTCAAAGTCAGTATAAGTATATATATAATAATTAGTATACTGAATAGCTTTATTGTATCATTCTTGAAGATTATAAGATTCTTTAAAAAAAATTTTAGTAAGAAGTTCTTTAAGATGTTTGATAAATTGTTGTCAGAATTGAAACCTTAGTGCATTTTTAACTTTGGCTTCATTAAGAGATTCAGTAAATTGATGATTGTATAAGAAAAAGAAATTTTTAAACCATTTATTAAAGTGATTTACAAAATTATTGAGTGATAGAATATTGTATTTTTCAAGGAAGAGAGTTTTAGAAATATTAAAAAGAAGGTGAATATTAAATCTTTTATCCATTTTAATTTTCATATATTGGTCTTCTTTGTCAATGTTAATTACTAATAAGCTAACAATAAATTTTTTAGGTTTTAGTTTGATATTTTTAGCAAATTTTGTGTAATTAATAAATTAATAATTGTCAAATAGATAAAGATATTAATACAAAATTGTAATTGGTTTTGAGTTTTGTATAGAGAAATGATAACAGGTAATACAAAAATTTTAGGATAATTAAATTTGATAAATAGAATAGTAATAAATTTAAGGATAAGTTTTTTAAAACTTTCTTCTAAGATGTTAAAAAGAATTGTAGCTTTATAGTCAATATTAGGATTGGATTAGAAGATAATATTAGAAAGGAATTTTGGTCAAGTTCAAGTTATTTGATAGATAATATAATAGAAGCTAGCTGTAAGAGTTTTATAATTTTCTATTATAGGTTTAATCTTCTTTTCTGAATAAAAATCAAAGAGATATTGTTTAAGAAAATTGAATAAGTCTTTAGATAGTTAGATTTGTAGTTTAGTATTATTTTTCATATTTGATATAATAGAAAAATTGACTAAAAAATCAAATGATGAATTATTTTTAGTTTTAGTATTAGGAGCTAAAAATATATCTTGTTAAGTTGTTTACTGTTTTTATTGTTGTTTTTATTGTTATTGTTATTACTATTACTTGTTATTTGTAGTAGTTGTATTATTAATATTTATGTTTTTATTTTCATTGTTTTAATTATTACCTAGTAGTGTTAAATAATCAAATTAAAAGATAAATAGGTTTTAAGATATTTGTTAGGTAAGTGTTTATTGAAGTTTGTCTGCAAATAAATTATGATTTTTAGAAAAATCTTATTGAGGAAGAGACTTGTTGAGAATTAATTTGAATGTTAATATAGGATTTATAATATGGTTTGTCATTAAATATCAAAACATTAGCAGCTAAATAATACTGTTATTGGTTACTTTACAAGTAATAAGTTAATTACAGATAATTTAAATATATTGATGTATAGATAGTAAAGATAAAAAGGTTGAAAATGATAAAACAAATTCAATAAACTCAGTAATATTGATTACATTAGTTTTTTTTCTTTGGATTTTTTGATAGCTTGTCCAAATTAAGTTTATTGATATATTAAATTTTTTTATAAAATGAAGTTAATGTAAAACTTGTTATAGATACAAATAACTATAGTACTAGTTTTAGAAGTTTTGAAATAGTAATAATATTTGGTATTGTCTTTAAGTTCAATATTAGAATAGTTATTTAGTTGTCTAACAGTAACAATTAGATAAGAGAATAATGAAGTTTCTTCATAAACTCCAATATCAAACCTTTTAGAAAAATTTTTATAAAAATAGCCAAAATAAATAGAATTAAGTTTAGATCTTAAAAGAGTTGGTATTTTGTAATTAAATTAAATTTGTTATAAAGAAGAATATTTTTGAATTTTTATTTTTTAAGAATAGTTTAATAAGTAATTATATTATTATAAGAATAGGATACATTTCTTAGAGATATTACTACAATTATTACAAATATTGTGATCTATATAACTTGTGTAGCTAATAATAATACTCAATTTTTTTATTATACAAAAAATAATTAGAAATAGGTTTTTTAGAAGAATTTTTTCTGTTTTGTAATTTTTGACTAGTTAAGAAAAATCTGTAAGATGAGTAATGTTTAGAAAAAGTGATTAGATATTTAGAAAATTTTAATAAATATTAGAAAAATAAATTTTTCAAGACATCTCTGCAAACTTTTTTAAAATTGTCAATAAAAAAACTTGTAAGAATAGGTTTTAGATTTTGTCTTTTTGTAAATAACTTGATAAATTTTTGTCTATTTAAGACAAAATATATATTAAAATATCTGTCTTAATGAGTTTAGTAAATAACTAATAATAAACAGAGTATATTTAATTAGTAAAGTTTTAAGCAAATAAGTAAAAACCAAAATATTAGTTTTTGTAATATTTCTCAATAATCAGATATTGTTTGAACTTAATACTTAACTGTTTAAAAGCAGAAAAGTGTGCTGAATAACTTTATTTAATAGTACAAATAAGATTAACTTAGTAAAATATTTAGCAATAATTAAATATTTTTAGCAAAAATTTGGTATAAATGATCTGCAAAAAGAGTTGCCCTAAAAAGATTTTGTTAAAATAGATTAATTAATATTAATATAGTATTATAATCAGTGTTGGACAAATCAGTGGTTAAGCAAAAATTTGCTGGTCAAATTGGTCTGATCAAATTGGTTAATTGGTCAAACTGGTCAAATTAGGTAAGTTATTTATATAAATATAATATATTTATTATATAATAAATTATATTCAAAATGCTATTTGACCAATTTGACCAGTAAAAATTCTTTGACCAGACCGGTCAAATGGTCAAATTGGTCTGATCAGCCCAACACTAATTATAATATATTTTTGTATTAAAAAGAAAAAACAACTTTTAATATATAAAATAATATCAATAGAAATAAAACAAATTTATTTAATAGATTTTCCCATTTCTATTGATGTCATCCCATATTATGTATTTTAATTTTTTATGTAATGATGAATACATTAAATTCATTAGGATAACATCTTTTTAAAGGTCATGTGATGATATACAACAGATTAACCAATAATAAATTATAATTTTATATAATGTAACATGATCAAAAAAATTCAAAACAAATGTTTACTTTGTCAAAAATCTTTATATTATAAATTTACATAAGAAATCAATCTTTATGCTCTGATAAAAAAATTTCTTGAACAATTTTACTATAAGAACCTTACTCTAATCCTATTATAATATTAACTTTGATGCCAATTCTAATTTTACAAAATATTAAGCTAGTTTGTCAATTATCATCAATTTTTTAATATATAGGACGTAGTCTAGTCTCTAATTAAACCCCAGTTACTCGGATCAAGTCTTTCAGTATTAGTGTATTGTTATAGGTAAAGGGAGAAAACAACTCTTAATATTATGTATTTTAGTTTTTGTAATAACAGATACGTTGAATGATTTTTGTGTAACGGCAGACACGTTAATTGATTATTCAATTTTTTATATAAATATTTAAATAGTTTATGTTAGTAATATGATTACGTATATTGTTGATAATTTTATATATATCTTCTATAGATCGATTTTTTTAAAAAAATAATAACTATAAGGCAAGTGCGATTATATAGAGATATAGATAATATAAAAAAAATGGTAAAAATAAAAATGATTATATTGATTTTATGACTATATAGGAGGTGTACATAGTAATTATTATTTTTGTTATATATACAACAAAAATAAATTATTTATCAACCTTTAATTAGTCAATGGACCTAAGAACGCATAAATCATGACTCTAATTAAATTTGTGTATCTTTGATAATATAGCCGGAACGGCCAAAAACCGAGTTATACAGCGCAATTCACAGTTCCTGCTGTCGCGTAATTCAAATTTGTCTTTTTTTTGGACTAAAAAGGCTTGCGCTGTGCCTGACGTGGAGTACCACTTGACCAAAACTCTTAAAAGTTATTTGGGGAGTTTTTTTAAAAAACAATTTTTAGTGGGATAAGAATCGCTGATTCGTTATAAAGAGAATTGACCGTATATCGATATGAAAATGTTTTAGTGACACAGTAACTCTCACTCTATTAATAATGGTTCTTGTAGCGCAGTGTCCACACACCTAAATTACATTGTCCACTGTCGGTTCGTCGATAAATGAGCTAGTAAAAGGAATAAATTTGCCTATATTAAATAGCCTAGAAGATGTTTGATATGTATATCGAAACGTTTCTAATATTTCATCCGGTTTAGATAATTCTAATAATATTTTTTGATCATTTTGCCAATTGGTAAAACTCTCATAAATTGCTATTGCTGATGGTCGATTTTTTGGATCTTTTGTCCAACATTCTTTCATCAAATTTACGTAACATTTTGGTGCATGATTGCACACAGCTGGCCGCAAATCATTATTACAAATTTGTATTTGAAGTTGTAATTCATCATCTTGATCATAACTTACAGGTTTCCCATATAAAATTTCCCACATAATGATACCAAATGAATAAATATCAGATGCTTCAGTATATGAATTTCCATCTAAAATTTCCGGGGCCATATATTGTAAAGTTCCATAAACCTTATCGATATTATCTATTGCTTTTGATGCTATATTTGATGATATTGAAAGTCCTAAATCTGCAATATATGCACTAGACGAATTATCTTGTAAAATATTACCACTATGTAAATTTCGATGAATAAATCCCTGTGAATGAATTATTTTGAGATCATATGCAATACTACGTAACAAAGTTAACTTGTCTTCCCAGTCCATTCCTGCTACATATCGAAGATTTTTACGTAGAGATCCCATTCTCGCATGTTTTAAAATAAGGATATAGTCATTAGAGACATAATCCATTGATACACCATAGCACTTTAAAAATAATGGATTTTCGTAGCTTGTATCGCAATATGTCTCTAACTTTAATGTTAAAAATAAAATAATTAAGTGAAAGGTATATAAAACATTTAAAATATAAAATAAAAATTACCTCTTTTATAAACTCTTTATTGCAAAAGCTAGATCCGTGAAATAATTTAAGTGCAAAAGGCCTCCATATGTTTTTCTTTTTATCAAACCAATCGGCATAATAAACTGTTGAAAATCCTCCTTGTCCCGTCTCCTCAATATTTTTAAATTCGTTATAAGGAATCCATGATAACGAATATTTACCTTTATTTAATATATTTCTTAACTCATCATCTTTTTCAAAATTTTTAGACTCCCATTCGTTCGTGACTAAAAAACAGACAAATAGAAAGTTCAATTGCTAAATTTAAATCAGTTAAAATTCAATTATATAATCTACATTACCTGATAAGTTGTCTCTTTCCCTATTTTTTATTTAATTGTATATAAGTTATAATTATACATAAAAGAATGAAGAAAAGTAAAACAAGTTACTTACATTTCATACCAATAATTAGCCTTAAGTAAATTTTTGTCAGTTCCAATTCCATTTTGATAACAATAACCAAGTTGATACATTCCGGCAGTATAACCCATATTAGCATATTTTTTAAAGTGGTTAAATGCTATATGTTCGTCTCTTTTAACTCCAATTCCATTTTGATAACAATCACCAACTTTAATTATTCCATCAAAGTATCCCATCTCAGAAGATTTTTGATAATAAGAGAATGCCATACTTTCATCCTTTTCAACACCAATTCCGTGTTCATAACAGTAACCAATATTATAAATTCCATCAGGATCTCCCATATCAGCAGACTGTTGATAATATAAAAATGCTGCAACATCGTTCATTTCGACACCAATTCCATTTCTATAACAATGTCCAAGACAATATATTCCAGTAAAATCACCCATTTCTGCAGACTTTTGATAATAAATAAACGCGGTGTTTTCATTCTTCTCAACCCCAATCCCATTTTGATAACAGTGACCAACTTGAGTTATTCCTTTAGCATATCCTTTCTCTGCAGATTTGTTGTAATAAATAAATGCTTGGTTTTCGTTCTTTTCAACTCCAATCCCATTGAGATAACAATTTCCAAGAATATATGCACCTTCAGGATCGCCCAAATCAGCAGATTTGGTATAATAAGTAAATGCTATATGTTCGTTTTTTTTAACACCAATTCCCTTTCGATAACAATGACCAATTAAGTTCATTCCCTTAGTATTCCCCGTATTAGCAGATTCTTGATAATAAATAAATGCTTTATGTTCATCCTTTTCGATTCCAATTCCGTTTTGATAGCAATATCCAACTTGATTTGTCCCAATAGTATTTCCCATCTCTGCACATTTTTTATAATAAAAAAATGCCATATATTCGTTCTTTTCAACACCAGTTCCATCATTATAACAAACACCAAGATTAAATATTCCGTAAGGATGATCCATCTCAGCAGCTTTTTGATAACAAATAAAAGCTTTACATTCATCTTTTTCAACACCAATCCCATTATCATAACAGACACCAAGATTATATGCACCGCTAGCATTTCCCATTTCGGAAGCTTTTTGGTAATAAATAAACGCTTTGTACTCATCACTTTCAACACCTATTCCATAATGATAACAATAACCAACTTGAACCATTCCATCACTATATCCCATCTCAGCAGATTGTTGATAATAAAAGAATGCCATATGATCATTCTTTTCAATTCCAATTCCATTACCGTAAAAAATCCCAAGATTGAATATTCCTTTAGCATGTCCCATTTCTGCAGCCTTTTTATAGTAAGAGAATGCCTTAGATTTATCTTCTTTAACTATAATTCCATTATCATAAAAAACTCCAATATTGTATATACCATTAATGTTCCCCATCTTGGCGGCTTTTTTATAATAAATAAATGCTTTAGTTTCGTTTTTTTTAACACCTATTCCATTTTTATAACAATATCCGAGGCGACATATTCCGTTAGAATGATCCATCTTGGCAGACTTTCGATATTGCATAAATGCTTTATGCTCATCTTTTCCAACACCAATTCCTTTCTCGTAACAATATCCAATATTATATATTCCACTAACGCTACCCATCTTTGCAGATTGTAAATAACAAATAAAAGCTTTAAATTCATCTTTTTCAATTCCAATTCCATTTAGATAACAATTTCCGACTTGTTTTATTGCTTCTACATACCCTAGTTTAGCAGTTTTTTGATAATAAAAGAATGCTTCCGTTTCATTCTTTTTTGTACCTATACCATTTTGATAACAATAAGCAAGATGATATATGCCTTCAGCATGACCTAACTCCATAACTTTTTCATAATGGATAAATGCCATACGTTCATCCTTTGTAACACCAATTCCATCTCGATAACAATGACCAAGATTACAAAACCCTTTTGGATCACCTGTTTTCGCAGATTGTAGATAACAAGAGAATGCTTTATATTCATCTTTTTTGACATAAACACCATTTTTATACAGATCACCAAGAAAGTTTTGATAATAAGAATATGGTTTAAGTACATCCTTTTTTTTAATATCTGAGATATCTTGATGATAATTGTTAATTTCGACGACTTCCATGTTAAATAATTTTATTGGTATGGTTATATAATTTAGTGATATAGGTTATATAATTTAATGGTAGAGTATTTGATAAGGTTTTTTTTTTTAATTTTTTTTTTAATTTTGAGTTTTTGAACACGGGAAGTTTAAATAACTAAATTATTGATAATTATAATATATTTTTAATGCAAAACCTAAATTCAACTTTACATCTTGTTTGAGCAGAAAAGGAATTTACATTTCAAGTAAGCACATTAAACTTTTATAAACGCTAACTTGTTATGCTAATATGTATTATCAATATTAAAACTACCATCGATGAGAAATAATGATAATGGATTTTGATTGGTTAACTTTGAAATTTTTTTTTGGTTTCTGAATTACATAATAAATGGTAATGGTAAATTTGAACCTCCAAATTTGGAAATCCCGGATTTACGTGAATCGTAATATGTATAAAGATTAACCAACTTTAGATTATTCCCAAAGTACTAGATATCCAATCATTGTATTTATATTCGACCTAAATATCCAATCATTATGTTTGTATCTGACCTAAGTTTAGATGTAAAAATCGGCTCAATAGATTGCCCATAGTGTATATTTCTAATTTTCCCGATGAACTGAATCAATTTTCTATGGTGCTCCAAATCACTTCTCAACAAATTATGTCTAAGTTTTTAAAAATCTTATAAAAAGTTAAAAAGGTATTAAAAAAAATAACTGATAATAAGTGTATAATAAGTGTTGTTTTTAAATGTCAAAGGTATAGATAGTTAAAGTTTTAGAAAATAAGTTGCATATATCTACATAAAATTGACGTAAAATTGTTTAAACTTTCCGTTTCTTTCTTTCCGAAAAATACCTTCATATTTTAGGTCATAGACCATTTATATCGTACCTCTGGGCTTTTATTAAAAAATTTAGCGCATTTGATGAGAAGTAACTTGTAACACCATAAAAAAATCGTCTAACTTAATTGATTAAGAGGGTTCTCAAGCACAAAATTTTAATTAGTTAATAATTGAAGTCGTACGTATCGCCTTTTAATCCGGGATTATGTTTATATCGTAACACAAGATATTTACTGTTCGGTTTATCTGAATATCTTTTGAATAAGAATGAAATAATACAGTATTAATAGGATTTTTTTTATATGAGATTTAAACTTTTTTTGTTTGTTGTAAGAATACAAACAAAGAATACAAAGCAAATCGCAAAGTTATAAGTAGGAGAGGGGTGAAACACGTTAGTGTTTTTTATTCATGTGATCTGCGTAGCGGATTTTACTGATTCATAATTATTTTGATGATCTTCGCATTTCAGGTTAGCTGATAACGTGATGTACTATTTAAGAAATATTCGAATTTCTATTGAGTAATATCTAATATATAATTCACGCAGTTTAGCAACTTACTTGACCCAATTTTGTTTTAACCATTACATTTATACATTTTATCCAATTTTGTTTTAACCATTACGTTTATACATTAGTTTGACTAATTATTTGATATATTTAAACTTAATTTATGAGCCCATCTTTTCTTTTTTCGGGCTGGAATAATTTAGGATTCGTATTTTCAATTTCTTTGCTTGTAAAAGCAGATCTTCGTTTTCTACTACCATCTTACACTTTACATCATTTAACTGATTCTACCTGAACTCTGATTCGTGTATATTCGTTGTAGTTCTGTTTTTCATATATTTTGTATATTTCAAACTTCAAATTATTAAGAAATTCACGTAGATATTAAAAAAGAAAAAAAATCAAGGTTGGTTGACTATGCGTTTTCAATTATATTGAGTTGTCTATAGTGTTAAAATTTTATTATTGATTTTGGAAAAAGAAATATTTAAAAAGTTTTCTTTTTTTGATTAGTAATAATTTTACGACAAGGTGAAAGCTGCGACAGAAACCCGCGAAAGTTGTTATCTAAAATAGTTACTAACCCTAACTAAGTAAATCTACATCAATAACGTAATTACCTCTATCGCGGATTTCACCCTTTCATATGCCGCTGTGATAGAGTCAGGCATGTGATTGACTAACCTGTCACAGATTTGATGACGATGCAATCAACATCAAAAAGACTCGAGTTATTCTGTTGGTTCGGTCGTCGTAAGATACCGGATAATACCGTTATTGAATGCTACTCAGTCAGATAATATATAGCTATTGGATGTGAAATATCCAATAACGGTATATTATTCTGATAGTCCGATCATAGTAAGCTATCTGCTTCGCATAAATGAAGATCATGTAAATGCAGGATTTATAGTTGGGATCCATTGAATATCCATTGAATGTCCATCACAGCTATTTAATGAATATTCACAGATTTTAGTCATTCGTGAATGATACTGAATAAATATACAGATTTTACATGGATATCCATAGAGAATTCATAGAGAATTCGAGGATTCGCAGACATTTATAGAGAATTCGTGGAAATTTATAGAGAATTCGTGGATATTCATAGAGATTCGCGGATATTCAGAAAATTCGTATATATTCAGAGAATCTCATGTGATCACGTTTCTCATATTCATCAAATATTCTGTGCGAATATTCACACAGATATTTACACGGATATTCGCACAGAAATATTTACGATATTTACAATATTTATACAGATATTCATGATATAATTCTTGACTGTTCCTGGGGTTTGTGTAATTGAATATTCACTGCTAATTGAATATTCATTTTAGTAGTGAATATTTACGGATCCCAACTCTAACTAAAGACAATGATGATATATGGGACCCTCGCTAGGAACATCATCCTTCAGCATTTTCGATTGGACTAATTCGGACAAGTTCAGACCGACATACCAGTTCTTATTTACATATAAATCTATCGAATAAAAGAGCTTAATCCCCCACCACTTTTGATTGGACGTATGAAAATGTTTAATTTAATGATGCTTGACAAATGAAGAAGCCATTTCGTCAGGAAACTTCAAGTTGGCGAATTGATTAATAATAAATATTGCATGAAATATAGCATTTATATGTAATAAATGTGGAAATTTAAAAAATGCGATAGAAATAATTGAAAAGTTAGTCGAGGCATAAATAATAAATAATAGTATTTCAATAATAAACCTTCGTTATTTGACAAAGAAGCAAAAACTATCATTCTTTTCTTTCATAAAATAAATCAGTCCATGTGAAGTTAAATCTGCCCAGTTTTATTTTGTTGACATATTTATCTAACATTACCCGATGATTTTCCGATAGATCTAACGAATTAGTAATGTAAAGCTAAAATTAATTTTGTATGAGATTTATTTTCATACGTCATACATAAAGTACCAGATTTACAAAAGTTTCGGCCAGTATTATTGCATCATTTGATTTGAATGTACGATTCGAATTGTAACTCATAAATCGCCGAAATTTTGGTCTCAAAAACTAAATGTCATGTGTTCAAAATTACAGTTACATGAAATTTAGACGATTTAATCAGCATGTAATCAATTTCGTCCAATCAGGAACAGGATTTCTAAGCGTCCAATAGCTAGAGGTTGGAACCGGTTTTAAAAATTCGAGTTTATCACACCAAAATTCGAGTTTATCACATCAATCATTAATGATTTATGTGACAAACTCGAATTTTGGTGTGATAAACTCGAATTTTCATGTGATAAACTCGAATTTTTAAAACCGGTTCCAACCTCTACCAATAGCTGATAGGAGCTAGAGGGAATAAACTTTTGGATCAATAACGATAAAGTGACTTTCAAATATATTATAAATTAGATAGATTAATAATATATCTGAAAGTTTTGATTAATAAAAACACTGTATTTTAATAACATAGCGAGAATAATAAAATAGTCTACATTAAATTTTATCTCTTTTGAACTTTGTAATATTTCTAAAATGAAAAACACATATTGCTCATCTTGTCGAATTACGAAACCAATTATTTTATATAAAAACGTGTTTTGAGTGTTTATATCGTATAAATGACAGCAGAAAAAGAAAACGTTACATTTGCAAGAGAAAAAAAATTTTTTATATTTCCGAAGAGCTTGAATACATGGTTTATAAAAAACCTATAAACATTTAATGAGAAAGTAATACGCACATGTGATCCTGAGATGGTAGGTATTATTCAAATAACTAACTAATTAGATAAGAGTGAGCTAATTCTCTTAAACAGATGGATGCAGCGTTTTTCTAGAAGTTTATTATCGTACGTATGATTCTTTAAAACTTTCTAAACATTGATTTATGTACAACAAAATCCGCAATATCCTATTATTACGGAGACTAGGAAACTTTATGAAAAGCATTCGAATGTTGAGTCGGACAACAAAATATATATGAGGATGAAGGATCAAGTGTTGAAGATGTAAAATCAAATTAGAACACTTTAAAGAAATGCAAGAAAGTTCTTTATGAAGTAAGTATAAATTTTTTTGTTTGTTAGTTACTATATTTAACTGAATATGCAATAATGTTATTCTAATATAAATATTGTTTTATTATCTTAAAAGTTTAATAATCTTTCAAGCAGAAAGAAGGCATCAAAGTATTAAATCAAATTTCATACCTATTCAAAAAATGGAACACGAATTCAAATGTAATTTGATTCAAAATCTGAAGCAATATTGATTAAGTTCTTAAATGATAAATATAAAAAAAAATTTGATTATTTCTTTATCGATAATCTCATGGTTTTGTAAGTCTTATGCTAGTGCTCAGATTGAATTTTAAGCAGCGCTTACGTACGTGCATGATTTTGGTGGCGATATTAGGTGGTATCAGTGTTAGCCTACGTATGAATATCCGCAGTATTTAGATAATTTATTATAGAATGTTCTAAAGCGTTCTAACTATGATCTTTTTTCATATTAAGTAAATCAAGTTTTTGTAAACTCAAGTAATATACATAGTTTAATTTTAAAACTATGTTACCAGATTTTAATTATTAGTTTTAAAGTAAAGCTACATAATTTATTTAGTTAGAATGATATACTAGAACAAATGATTAACAAAAAAATCCGATTATAGGATAAAAGTTCGGATAATTGAATTCACCCTTAACTCGATTTATGATAATCGAATTCACTCGATTGGTTAACGATCAACGAAGATGTCCCTTAACTCGATTTATGGTCAAGTGTATCACCCCTGAACTTCACCTCATCTAGAATTCAGGAGACGTGTTAGATTATAGTATGACGAAGGGTCAAAGGCGTCTATTCATGAGGACATTAATAATCACTTAGGAAAACCATAGTATATCATGCAGATTGGTATTGTATTTTCATATAAGTGCGTGAGAGTGAAAACCTGGAAACCGATTTAATGATTTACTATGATTGGTTTGCAAGTTTTCACCCTCACGCACTTATTAAACCCGGTTTTAATCAAATCCGACTAGCCTGGTATGGGTGTACGTTATCTGCTTAACTAAAAGTTAATCAGTATGGTACCGTTTAAAATTCAAAAAACTACCGTATTTCGCGGTCTAAAGTACCTCCCAGTACGAATTTTTATCGGCTCATGTGGATATTTCCATGGTGCATATCAGGTTTTATTATGTGTAACCATTACAAATTTAAAGTCTATCTTAGATCTATCTTTTTTTTTTTTTAAAAAAAAAAAAGTTTATACTCTTGAAAGCTTTATTTAAAAAAAATTTTCTTTTATAACTTGTCAAATTTTACAACAACTAAATAAGCATCTAATTAAATTTGGATCAAGTGAATCCTATGCAGTTTTTATCTATTTAACAAAAAGAAATATGATAGTAGTTAGGTCTCATAGCTTAGTTGTTAAGCTCTCATTTCTCTCACAGACAAGATCAATGGTTCAAGTCTGACTGGAGGTAAAATGCTTTATAACCAAAAATAAAGTTTATAATTAGATGCAAAGCCTTGTGAAAGTTCAAATAAAAGTACATATTTGATCTAAGAGATTTCTAGAAAAAAGTTAATATAACAAAATACAAGCATTATTATAGTAAGAAATATGAAAAATGTTATTAATAGTTATAGAAAGAATTGGCCTTATCTAATATGAAATCATTTCTAATATTATAAATCCAAATAGGTATAATTATAAGATTTATTTTTATTTGATAGAGTTTATGTTAAGAGTAAAGTAAACCTAAGATTTGTTATTAAAAAAATTAAGTTAATATTATAGAAAAAAAGTTAGTTAGCAGGGGGGCTCCCTGGAGCTCTATAGTCAGGTGACATACTCTGAAATGTGTAATGACTTGATAGATGTATAGACAGGGAGGTCATAGTTAGGTTAGACAGTACTTAAATATATGGAAACTTGTGCACTATTTGTTGGTGTAAGTATAGAGATCAAAGTGTTTAAATAGGTAATCTCTTAGTAGATTGCAGGTATGGCAGCTAGTGTAGAACTTGCTATGCAAGCAGACTACTTAAAATAGATAACCAAAAGTTATATATGTAACTAGTTGTATATTCACCTTATACAAGTTATGTAATTATAATTAAATACAATAAAGGCAATAGCTGTCAATAACTATGACCTAGCATAAGCAAAAAAAAAATATTATAGAAAAAATATTGAAAAATCAAAGACATTAAATAAGAAACCCATAGGTAGGTTTTAAGTATGATAATTAATACATAACCTATAGATAAAAACTTTAAATAGACAATAACTAAAGTTATATAAATAACTAATTATGATCTTATTAATATACAAAATATAATACTCTTTTATAATATCTGTAAATTATAAGTTTTAATAAAAGATTACAAGTTATAAATATTCTTTAAAACTAAAAAAAAGAAATATAATAGTCATTTAATATATCTTGCAGAAATTAATTTATAAATAGTTTCTAATATTGAATGATTATAAAGTATATGAACTTCTTTTTTAAAATTTTATTAATATTAATATTTAATAGTTGTAACCTAAATGTTAATCTACTAGAAATTACAGTTAAATTTGCATTACAAAAGAAAAATTGAAGCTTAACTAAATCAATTTTATGTGTATAAAATGAATTAAAAATTAAAAAAATTCAGATTATTTAGTATTTTTCTAATTTAAACATTTTTAATCTATTATAATATTTTTATTTTATTAATTTAAGTTTTTTTATTTATATAAATAAATACATTAGCAAGAAGTTTTCTTATAATATAGTTTTTTATTTAAATATATAGACTGAAAATAATTTTATTCTATTAGCTAAACATGTAAGAATAATAAAATTTATTTTTTTATGATCTGCAATATAAATGTTAATAGTGTTTATTTTATATTTTTCAATTATTATTAGATTTGATAAATTAAAAAAAAGAGATTCTTTCATATTTTTGATTAGGTAGAAAGAATAATTATATTGTATATGCAGATTTAAAATATAACTAAGGAAATTTTGTTTTTGTATTTCAAAATCTTTAGATAATTTATGTATGATAGTTGTTTAATAATCATTTAACAAATTATAATAATTCAAAAAACTTGCAAATTAGTTATTTGAAAATTTAAATAATTAAATATTTAAAAAATTTTAAAAATTAAAATATTGGATAAATAAAACTATCTTTACAAATACTATCTCTTGAGTAATAACATATTGTAAATTATATTGTTTTATAATCTAATCAAATAAATTTTCTTTAATCTTTAAATAATATGATAATTTTCTGTTATATAATTTAAAAATGTTTGATAAGGTTTTAATTAGCTCATCTTTTTTGTTTATCTATTCACACAATTGTTTAGCTTGAATATTAAATTTTTTATATATTTTTTTAATAGTTTTTTAATTTTCTTTATAATTTATAATAATATTTAATTTTTTTTAATTATTTTATTTTATTTTTAGTTTTTTAGTTATACAAGTTTTTGTAACACATTATTATATAAAATGATTATTTTACAAAGAGAAATTTTTTTTAAAAAAATTTAATTTTTTATTTATATAATAATCTTGTATAATTAATAACCCAATTTTATTTTATATGGAGAACCAAGCAAATAATAGTTAGACTCAATACACAAAGCAGACTATAAAACTCTTTGCAGCTATGTAAGTCAAGCTTCAAATGGTAAACATCTTAGTAGAAGACAAATACTTATTCTCAGAGATTACTTTACTACATAACTCTAAGAATTATAATACAAATTTCAAAAAAATTAATCATAAACCCTTATATACCTACAATTTTGAAGCCTATTATAACAAATTTCTTGCATACTTCAATCTACTTCTAATTTTACAAGACCAAACTATTGGTTTCTTCCTTAAACATCTTTAACAACATAACCTTACACATTATGCTACCTTTTCTATTAATACTAACATTAATGAAGCCTATATCTATTTACTTTTCAAACTGCACTTATTATTAAAACATACTTTTATTAGCCAAAGGCTTCTACATCAGTACCTTAACACTTTTCTTAAGTTTCAAATATATAAAACACTTAATCTTAATATTGCTACTTACAATATCCAAGGTTTTAATAATATAAAAAAGAAACTTCTATTAGAAAAATATTGCTTTCAAAACAACTTACAAATAATGTGTCTAACTGAAACTAAAATAGCAGAGACTAAAAACAAAAAATTCTATAACAACCAATATTTTATATACTATTGGTCAAACAGTTCTATATCTAAAGAAGATACATGCATCCTAATTCATAATAATCTGCAACTATACATCTATAACATACTTAATCACCCAGAAGGAGCTATTGCAATAAATTTGTTTTTTAAACATAACTACAAGTTCAGAATTATTTCAACTTATCTTTTATCTATCAACAACCTAACATAATAACAAACATAATTAACCATTATTATATGGATATAACAAGTCTTATAGCAACAATTACATATTATTGTCCTTGATAACTTTAATTCAACTACTCTAACTACTATCTCTAATACAACCAAATATCAACTTCTTAATTATCTTTATAGTACAAATATGTATGGCCTGACTAGCTATACTAATAACATTAATGTTACTTGGCAGAGTAGTAGATATCAAAGCAGAATTGACTAAATATGAATCAGTAAACATATAGTCTTTTTCTTTAATAAATTTTATCTAGATAATTTATTCAAAACTACTAATAATAATTACCAAATCTTAATATTATAATGGACCTTTTCCTTTGTGCTTAAATCCAGACAGAAAAATAAATACAAAAGAAGAACTTTTAACTACTAAGCAATAATGAAAGAGAAATAGAAAAAATTTACTAATCAAATTAATACTAATATGCAAAACAACAACATTAACTTACTTACACTAGAAACAGATATATTAAAAAAACTTTGGTACAAAATATATACATCTATTATAAATGCTGCTCTTTAACATATATCTAACAAAAAATATATTATAAAACACTCTTTTTATATTTTTTTACTCAAAGCAACAGCTTTTCATTAGAATCTTAAACAAATTAGTAGCATTATCAACAACATTATAAACTTATTTAAATACTACCAAACAATTACTAATACTATTATTAACCAAATTCATAATATTAACCAAAAATATGAATTTGATATACCAAACCTTTCTTCTAACTCTCAATTATTACTACAATAGATCTCCTAAATAAAACAATCATAAAAGGCTATATATTATGCTAGAAGCTTGAAAAACTTTCAATATCTCTGTTAACATATTAACAAAGCAATTAATAACAAATATAAACAACTACTAACTCAACTAACTAAAATAATCAATAGCATTCTTAATTGACATTCTGATTCAGTAATTTTTTATAACATCAAAACAGCAAATGAAGTTATAACTAACCTCTCTACTATACTTTTATATGTAAAACAACACTTCTACCAATAGACAAAACACTAATATTATCAAACCAAGACATTTAACCTGCACTGGCCAATGAATATTAACCTAAAACCTTCATTAATATAAACTGGTATGCCCTACTTTTACAACCAATTACTACAGAGGAAGTTTTACATACTATTAAACAACTGCCTAACAACAAAGCATGCAAACTTCTTGAAATAAGTTATAAAATGCTTAAATACTGTAGACCACACATGCTACATACAATTATATACTTATTTGACAAATGTTTTAATACAAACAATATCTCTAAACAATAGAAAAATAATAGAATTTACTTAATATCAAAAAAGCCAAACTTTGATAGAAACCTTAACAACATACATTCTATCAGCCTAATAGAACATATCAAAAAACTATATACAAAAATACTAACAAACAAACTCTCATCTATTTTATCAAAATACCCAATACTCAATCTCTACAACTATATTGCATTGCCTAGCAATAGCATGAATACTTCTATATATATACTTAACAACTTTATTAAAGTTACAACATGTAACAAAAAACCACTTTGGCTTTTATTACAAGATATAAGCAAAGCTTACAACTCTGTTAACATTGCTCTTCTGAGAAAAGCTTTACATAGAATCAAACTTTCTTTATCTATTATCCTTACAATTATCAACTTATTATTTTCATATACTAACCAAGTTATTATCAACTTTGGTCTAATATTCATATATGCAATAGAAGATAGAATCAACCAAGAAGAAACCATCACCCCTCTTCTATAGGTAATATATTATGACCCATTAATTCATCATATTCACATAAAATTTAAAGGATACACTACTGTCTCAACAAGACTAACCTTACTATTTTTCCTTAAATATCAACAAATACAAGCTAATACCTCTATTTTCACCTATATAGATAATACACTATAAATTGCAAACTCCCAACAACAACTTCAAAACATTTTCAACACAGCTTCAACATTTTACCAGATGGCAAACATCAAAGTTAATCTAAACAAATCTATCTTAATATCTAATACAAAACTTATATTTACATTCAAGTTTATAAATATTACTATACAAACACAGTCTCACAACACATCTTTAAAGTTCTTGTTTTTTTTTTTTAGTTTTCAAAAGAGAGATCTATTTTCTATCTCTTTATTAATTAGTTAATTTACATATATAAGATATATGCAGAAGAAACTAAGCTTGAGGAGATGGGGGTAAGAGCTATTTTACTCTCAATCTATTTTTTGCTATAATAGTTGATAGACCTTTAGTCTATGATAAGATGACTAAGAGAAGATTGTTCACAAATAATAAAATGATGAATTTTTTCATTTAGTATAAAGAGTAAAATTGGTTTAGTTTTAGCCAGTATTGGAGGTTGTAAAGGTAATGGAGTTGGTCACAAGGAATCATGTATATTATTTAAAAGAGAAGCCAGAATTTTTTATATATTGCAGAAATAATGTTGTAATGTATAAGAAGAGCATATTTGTATTTGTGTTTGTTATTTTTAAATAGTGCCAAGATGTTGCTAGCTATTAAATATAATAGTATTTGTTTATTAATATGGTTTGAGATAAAAGCTCGAATAAAATTATTTCTCTTATAACAAAATATTTTTAAATTGTTTACTGCTTTATACACTGCATGTGTTATTAATGTTGTAAAACATAAATAGGTTTTAAGGCAGTTTAAAAGATGTATAATAGTTTTTGGAGCACTATAGCATCTTGAACAGAGAAAGTTTGGATGTTTAGTATCATTCCTTCAGTAAAGCAAAAGATGTATAGATAGTTCTTCTAATAATAGTTTGATTTTAAAGTTTTTTAGTACTGAAGAAAAAGAATCAGTTATTAGAGCCAAGGGTTTTCGCTATATAAAATATATTGTAAAGATAATAACCAGTTGATATTATTTTGTGAAGTATGCCAGTAAGAGATTTGCTATTGGTAAAACCAGGCTAGTCTATTTGTAATTCAATATATTTGCTTTATTGTAGTTTTTAGTAAATATGTACAAAGGTTGCCAAGTTTTAGAACAAATTAATTATATAGAAATTTTTGTGATATAGAGTCTAATTAAAAGATGTTTTTAGTTTCTTGGATTTGAAGTTCTTTGTTCAGAGTTGCTAAGATTGTATGATTATATGTTATTGCTTTTAACACTAAGATAAGATAGATGTGTTGTTGCTTGTTAAGTGCAGGATAGTTGTGCAATTAAGTAGGTTAATTAAATTAACTTGTGAGAAATTGTTGATATATATTTTTATGTTAGCATAAGGGTTCATTGAGGTTAGCATAAATGTTAGCAAAATTAATAAAGTATTTAAATAAAAGGGCCAAAGGTTGGTAAAGCAACCAAAGTTGGTATAAAAGTGTTGAAGTTAATATTTTGCCACTATATGAGAATTATTTTTTACATTTTGTCAGCCACTTGTTATATATAATGTTATATTTTTTTTGTTAAAATTAGTCTTTGTTAGAGTATTTCAAAGTGGTATCAGAGGATTAGCAAAGAAGCAAAAGGGTTTGACTAAGGTTGAGTGTGTTTTTTAATTAAAAAATTGATGTATTGTCATTGGTATTAAGATTATTGTCTTTTTGAAATCATTTAGATCAATATGGATTTTCTTTTACAGTTTACTTAAAGTTTGTAAATTGGTTTTGTTACCTTAAAGTAATAGTATTTAGATGAATAAGTTCTGTTTTTAAGTTTACATCCTTAATATGCTATTAGTGTATTATTAGGATGTAGAATATAGTATTAAGCTTTTAAGTTTTTGTTGAAGAGGTTGTGCATTTTTTTAAAATTTATATCTTTTGTAATTATCCAACCCTTTTTGCTAGGTGTCTAGTTGGTTAGAGTGTAAGAATTTAATTACGAGAATGTTAATGATAGATTTGTAGAGGCAGTTATTAAATTTTGCATTAAGCAAAACTAATAAGGGCATTGACTTCAAGGTATTTTTTTAATATTGTGATAGAAATTATTTTATGTTAAAAGTTTTATATTGGTTTCATTCAAGAATTCTTTAATGCTAGTAATATTGTGATAGAAATTATTTTATGTTAAAAGTTCTATATTGGTTGCATTCAAGAATTCTTTAATGCTAGTAATATTGTGATTGTTTAGTTTTTCTTTGAGATATAAAGCTTTGAGATGGTTTAAGAAAATTTGGTTTATAGATATGCCTGAAAATTTTTTCAGATGTGGCCAGTTATCAAGATTTTATGAGATTTGCATTCCTAATACATATAGAGCTATTATTATCTGACATATTTGTATATTTATTTGTGTTAGTAGAAATACTGAAAATTGTGTTAAATTGAAATGTTTGTAAGTGCTGCATCTTGTAGTTGTTGTAATCACAATTTCAAAAATGAGAAATTGAAGTTAGAATGGTTTAGGTTTTTTTTTAGTGTTGAAACTAGTGCTGTAGTTTGTGTCTAAGCTAAATCTGTCAATGCATAAATATCTGGATTGAATAGAAAGGAGTTTGGAACTTTTTATACTAATTTTGCCTTATGTTTTACTAGTTGGATGCATGCTTTGTTAAAAAAATTTATTTGTAAAAGAGAAAGAAATAAAGAGTATAGCTAATAGGTAAAACATGGAGTAATAACACTGTTTATAATATAGATTACTTGTTTTTTTGTTATATTGGCGAATTGCAGTTTTTTTAAATTGCTCTTAACTTCTGCTATTATTTTTTTTGTACTAATATTGGCTTTTTATTGGTCAAGAACCATGCTCTTAAATATTTGAAAAATGTTTCATAATCTATTGCAATTAATTTTTTATTATAAAAAATTATAGAGTTATTTAGATTTGAAGAGTTGTGACTAAAATAGATTTAGATGAATTAACTTTTATATTAGCAAATTTGTAAAAAAAGAAAATAGTATGCAAAATGTTTGTAAGAGATATTTTGTTTGGTGTAAACTATAGTAAGTTATCCATGTATGTTATTACAAAGATATGTATTTTTTTTATACTTAGAAGAGGAATTCTACTAATAAATCCCTAATACTCTTTATGTATTCTTGATATAAATGGGTTATAATATATTTTCCATTGAAGGAGAGAAATTGTTTCTCCTTAGTTCATCTCATTTTTTACTGAATATAGTACAGTTAAGCCTAAGGTAGTAATTATATGTTGGCTCAATATAAAAGCAAATATGATAACAGGTTTATAGCTTTGTCTAAAATATAAATTCTTTTAAGAGCCTTGGATAAAGTAGGTATATGAATTGAATCAAAAACTTTTAACATGTCTTGAAAGAGAATTCAGATTTTCTTATTATTTATAGTTGCATCTTCAAAGATTTAAATAAGTTGTGAAATTGGTTGTAATGTAGATTGATATAAAAAGACTGCAAAATTGTAAGGTGATAGCACTTGGTTATGAATTAGAATATTTGTAAGTTAGGTTGTTATAATTTTTGTAAAAATTTTTCTGGTATGATCAATTAGTATAATAGGACAAATAGAATTAAGTTTGTTATTTTTTGGAATTGGCCAAATATTGGCTTGTAACTGCTAATTAGAAATAATTTCTTGTGTTATACAATTGTTAAATATATTTAGAAGAAAAGAGAGTGCTAATAAGGATAGATGTTGAAGAACTTCATTTGTGATTCCTGAAGGTCCAGTTGCTTTCCTTTTGGGTGCTGCTTTTATTATTTGTTTCAGTTCTGTTATTGTAATAAGAGATAGAAGTTTATTGTATATACTGTTTTGGATATTGTTGAGTAAAAGGTAGGTTGTTTCCTATTTCTTCTAATTGTTTATATTAGGAGAGTTACTTCTGGTTCATTCTTTAAAATGTTGACATATTGCTTTTTTAATTTTATTTTTCTCTGTAATTATTTTGTCTGATAGGATAATTTTTTCATAACTAATTAGTTCTGCTCTTTTTTTTAGTATACTATCTAATATATGACTAGTGTTATCTTTAAAATTTAAGTATTTACAGTTTGTATAGAATTTAATTTGTTCACTTTGCTCTTGTTTTTTTTCGAAGTTGTGTGCCTGCCAAATTATATATTTGTAATATTTAATTTGTGCTGTTAACTTAGAAAGTAAAAAGCTTAGTTGTGTTTGCATTATTAGAAGAATGTTGATTTCTGCTAATTTAGCTGCTTTTAACAAGTAATAGTTAGCTTCTGTTATGTTATTTGATAGATTATTATCAAGATACTGTAAACATTTGTTGATATGTTTTAAAGCAGAATGCAGTTTAGTAGCTTTTAGTAAAAGTGTGAAAAAGTGCTTTAGTGTTATGAAGGTATATAGGATATATTTGTTTATTGTTTCTTTAGTTTTTACTAATCAAAAATTTTAGGTCTTATTTATTTCATCTTTGTCTATATTAAGTAAAGAGGTAACTTGCATATTGAAGATGTTATTTATTGCATTTTCAAAATTGCTTCAGTTTTCCAATATTATTTTGTTGAATAAGTAAATTTTTCTTTTTTTTGTTTCTGAGGTTTTTTGTGGTATGAAGTTAGTATGCCAAGTTGTATGCAAAATACAGTAATTACTATCAAAGATATATGAAATGTTTACTAGTAATAGAGGTTCAAATGCTAGTAGTATATTTGAAGAGATCCAGAAGTTATCAATTTGGCTAGCATTGTTAGAGCCTTGTTAAGTAGATGCTTGAATATTATAAAAAGTTAAAAGGCTAATTTTTTTTTTTGGTATTAAGATGAGGCCTTGCTCATATCTTTATTAGTAATTTTAGTTGTACATATTAATATACTATATACTAAGATATACTAAGATTGTAAACTACAAAATAAAAATTATATACAAGAATTAAAGCTCAGACAGTTTTATTTGCGACCTAAACTGACTATGGTAGTCAAGGCCTACCTAGATTTGTAATATTAGAATGTGATTATAAGATGTGCTATAATTAATCCAAAGTGTTGATCATATATTAATTTTCCTAATAGCTTGTCCAATTGGTAAACAAATATTAGGATATAAATGTAATTGATCTGCTATTCCACATAGACATGAATATGTATAGTTTATATGTGATCTCTTGTGATGTCTCATTTGCTGTATTTGTTGAGAGGTAAGGTTATTGTTAAAGCTTAGAAAAAAGGCTAATTAAATTAGCAGCATTTAGTTCAATAAATAGTAAAAGATGTTTGTTTTTATGTTGATTAGCATTAAAGTCTTCTAGTATAATTAAGTGCCAGTTTTTGGCTTTAGCTTCTGTAGTTCAGATAAGCAGTTGAGATTGAGTATACTTTAAAAGAGAGGCATGATTTGAGAAAAGATAAGTTGAAATGATGTGGGATTTGTTGTTATTAGGAAAAAAGAAGTTTATGCAAATTGCAATACCTGGTAAGATATTGATTTTGTAAATGTATGATTATAGTTGGTTGCAGATTATTAAGACTGTTTTCAGACTAGTTTCATATTGATTTGGTTTATAAGATATAAAATTTAAGATATATATCTTGTATAGTAAATTAGTTAGTAATCTTGTTGTTAATTTTTTAGTTTGGTTTCTGTAAGAAAGACTATATACAAGTTTGATGTTACATAGTATTTGATCTATGTTTGCATTTTTAAAATATTATTAACACCTCTAATATTATAAGTAGTTATGTTGATTTTTTCATTTAGATTAAGTTCAGATAGGTTTAATTCTTCTTCAGCTGGTCATAAATTAATTGTTGTATTGTTGTCATTGATAGTTGATATGTTTGGATTATTAGTTGATGTTATCATTATTGGCATTTAGGTGAGAATATCTTTCAGCTTGGTTCTGAAAGAGGTGGTAGTGTTAATATGTCATTAGAAATGTTGTTGATTATAAAATGTTGATGTAGCAAATCAAGTGTGTCTTTGGCTTTGGTCTGTTATATAATAAGAATAGGTGTTGTTGTAATATTAATGTTTTTTGTATTTAAGTATTCTTTGATTTCAGTTGGTAAGTTTGGAATCACTAGTTTAGATAGAAACTTGGCTTTGTCTAGGTTTGTGTTATACATATTGGTATCTTTGATATTTGTAAGTATTTCAATCTAAGAATCTAAAATGTAATAAAAATAATATTTTTGTTTAAGTTGTCAAGCTAAATCTACTAGTACTTTAGTTAAAATTATTGGTGTTATAATGCTAAAATTTTTAATAAATTCTGAGTTTTTTGGTAGATCTGGCTTGTCAGTGGAGTTTGCTATTATTATGTCAGATAGCAGTAGGAGTAAAAATTTGTAAATAAGTATAATTTGATCAATAAAGCATTTTGTTATCTGGTTGTTTATAATAGAATAAGTAAAGATGTTAGATGTTTTAATTTTCTTAAGGTTCTTAGGTAATAATGGTTTGACTTTGAAATAGTTATTTGGAAGGCTTCTAAAGGAAAATTTTTCTTTGAGTTATTTTATAATTTGTGTAAAATTGGTATCAAAATCTTGTAAATCAATTGGAAAATAAAGTCTGTATTTGTTGCTTAGATCCTAATATGCCAATAGTAGTGGTTTTTTTAGTAATAATAAGTTAAAGAAACTGAAAGGTATACTATTACATATATAGTAGTCTTGTAGTTTCTTTTTGAAATATGCCAAATTATTTAATTGGCTATATTCTGTAATAAGAAAGAAGTCTCTTATTTTTGAATATAGTTCATGTATGCTTTTTGGAATAAAGTCTAAAGTTGCAAAGTATTTTTCTGACAATTGGTCAAAGTTGTAAATTATATATAGTTCAGCTATGATGGCTTTTGTTTGTGATTTTTGTTTTATAGAAAGTTCAAAAGAAAGTATTTGTAAGTTTTCTTGTAGTATTTCACTTAGATCTGCTAGAAGGAAAACTAGTTGTAAGAAGAAGGTATTCTGTACTGCTTCTTGTATTTCTTTGAATTTAATTGAAGTTTTATCTTTAGTAAAGTCTTTGTAATATTTAATTAAATGACATATGATCTTGGCTGTATTTGTTGTAAAGTTTGTATTAGTAAAGTAATTGATCATAATTTTTTGTTTAAGCTTGGTATGTATAGTATCTCTAATTGCTCTTGTTGTAATTGTGATTTTATATTGTGTTTTATAGTTTTCAATTGCTTCTCTAAACAGATCTTCATATATGGTTTAGTAAAGTGGTATAAATTACTTATCTCTTGTAAATGTAAGAATGAAGGCATGGTCCTAATGTTTGAATTTTTCCTCGATTGCAGAATAAAGAGAGAAGTTAGTTGGCTTGGTTTGCAACTTGTGCACTATAAAGTTAAAGATTCCTTTTTTTATTTTAAGTGCAGTAATAATTTCATCATATTCCCAAGCATCTTTGTCAAAGAATTAGGTGATTTTAATTTGTAATTTGTTACATATACTATCTATCCATTCTTAAGTATAGTCTATCACCATCTCAGTTTGCATTTTGTTAGACATGGGAATATTTTTTTTGGTCATTTGATTGTAAGTAAATGGTTTGTGTTCTTCTGAATTGCTATCTATAGTTGAACAGATTTTGTATCCATGTGGTTATTATCTATATTTGTGTGTTTTTTGTTATCTAAGTGCTATGTTGGTTGTCTGTCTGGTCTAAACAATCATTAGTGTTAGAGTTTTTTAAAATAGGTTCTAATAGAGATGTAATATTGGTTAATTCTGTTGGTTTGTTACCAAAACCTGTTTGTATAGATTTGTTGTTGTTGTTGTTTGTATGTTATGATGTTATGATTGAATTTGATAGAAGTGAGCTAGATTGCCTATTTTTTGTATTGCTTTGAAGTCTTGAAAAAAGAGTTTGATATTTTTTTACTAGTGTATCTAAGTAGATGAAGTCTTTTTTGGTACTGGTTTTGCCTTTCAAGAAGCTGTTGTTGTATAAACTTGTAGTTTGTTTTTCTATCTGTAATTTTAGTATAGTCTCAAAAAAAAATATAAATAAGAGGCCAATAGGCCTGTGTTAACTTTATTTATTTGTTAAAGTGTTGTTGGTTCTGCTTTGTTTTCTTTTAATCTTGTCTAAGTTTTCTGGTTTATCTTGTTTGTTAACTGTAAGCCCAAGGTCAGAGGCAGCTATTAGTCACTAAAGATTTAATTACTTTGTAAATTTTTATATATATGTTTTGCTGATTATTTGTTTACTTAGTATTTTGTAATCTACAGAAGAGAGTTTTACAATTTTATCTTTAAAGTTCTTAGAATGCTAATATACAGCAACTAATATACAATCCATTATATCCAAAATAATTGTACAAGAAACATTAGAATTAACTAACATTAGAGGCCTGCAAATTGCCTATTTTTGAGGCTCAGCTTAGCCTGCAGGTAGAGTTAAAAAGTTTTTTTAGGCCCAGCTTGGCCCACATTTAGAGTTACTATTTTTTTGCTAACCTAGCCTGGCCCATATATGTTAAATTTTTTCTTTAACCTGGCTCACAAAAATTTCTTATATAATTTTACAAATTTTTAGGCCTGCACTGGCCTGCACTGGCCTGCAATTATAAAGTTTTGCAAATTTTTTGGCCTAGCCCACAATTATAAAATTTTGCTTCAGGCCAAGCTGTAAGACCCAATGCAGGCCTCTAACTAACATTATACAAACTAAACAAATAACAAACAAACAAACTAGTTATATTATCAATAATGTAATTATACTCATCTTTAAATATCGAATACATAATATAGTTATACCTTACAATATATACAACAAGATTTTGTTAATTATTTTACTATAGCCAAACACAAATTCAAACTTTCAGTCACTATTTCAACAGTATAATGCTCAATTACAACATATATAAAATTAAAAATATATAGAACATACAGTTATAACATCATATCAGCAACTTTTTTCTTTGACTTAACAAAACAGATCTACTTGAAGTTACTACTTAAATAAGACTACAACAACTCCAAAACAACCTTTAGTCAACTACCAACATTCTTTAATACTCCAACCCTTTCATAGATAAAGCCAATAAATATACTACAATATTTTAAATAATTCAACTTCTTATATATATATAGCTTGCAATTTTTGCTTACTCAATACAACTTTATATACTAACATACCTATACACCCCAATCAAAACTCTTTTACATACATATTCTAACTATAACAGCTTCAAAAAACAGTTATATAACAAACACATTTTATATTTTGAACAACTTATATCATTTAATAACTTTATACTTCTGAATTGGACACACATCTTATCTAAACTTGAACAAATTTCTACTAAATGAAAACCTAAATAGTTTACTACACTAGAAAACAAATTTATTACAAACAACTATATCAGACAAATAGACTTATTACTAAACCTTTCTATCTCTAATTTTTTGTCATTCACAACAGGCCATTATAACTCTAAATTTAAACCATAGCTAATTACTTTTGACTATAACTACTAAGAAATAATTATTAAAAAAGCATGCAAATATAATACTAATTACAATACTATTTTAATTACATACTGGCTGACCAAACATGACCTCTCCTATACTGGCCTTTAATCACTTCCAACTATTAATTAGACATGATGCACAGGATGTATATACAACTTAAACAGAATTCAAAACTATTGCATTTTTAATATCTTAGCTAAATCTGCAACAAAATTCCTAAAACAGAAAAAACACAACAATATAAAAGAACTTAACTTAAATGCAAACTATCTAGACTTTATTTATTCTATTGCTTTATGATTGCCCTTATCAATTCCACTATTACCTACTATTACACTTACTAATACACTTATATTTAACCTATTTAAAGTCAATTCTTCTTCTATTAAACTTCAAAAAATTACAAACCTCAATAAAAGAAACACTAACTTCATATTTTATACAAATGAATCAGTTACTAATTTTACTATTAACAGATACTCTATAAATATTGAATAGGTACAAATTTACAATAACACAATGCTTTAATTATACTTTTCTTGTATTAAACTCTGATTATTATTCTACAAAGCAGAACTTATAGCAATACTATTTGCTATTTGTACATGCTCACACAATAACAACATACAAATTTATACAGACTTCTAATTAATTATTGCAAAATTTAGCAAAATTACTAGTTATCTAATCCCAATATATAAATAATACTTTTATTCATATTGGCCTATTTGGCATTTACTACTCAATCTAATTTAATCTTATCAATATACAGTTACTTTTTACAAAGTATCTGCACATAGTAACAATATATTCAACAATGAAGCTTATAAGCTAGCAACAAATCACAACTCTATTGCATATCTTAACTTCATATACAACAATCTATATAACACCTTATATAGTTTAAAATATAGAAAATATATAATTGAACAACTGACTAGACGAGCCATTAAAAACATTTGCAATGCACATATAATTGTCATGTGGTCATCACAATATCATATAAGCAACATTATTTCATTGTCATCACAAATTAACTAAAATGCAACATAGTTATATCTTAACAATAATACTAAACAAATAAATAACTATACCAACTTCTCACTTAATCAAAGCAAATCATTTAAGGTTAAAACACTACTTAATATTCTACCAACACTATATCATCTTTATAAACTATATCCAGACAGCTTTTAGCACAACAACTGCATTACTTGCCAAGCATTAGAACATCTACTGTATTGGCTACTTTGTCCTAACCCAACAAATCTTACTAGTATTATTATAAAAACAATTTTTGAAATTATTAACAATAACTTACTACTAAACATTACACAATTACAATTACAACAATTATACTATTTACTAACTTAACATAACAGCCTATTAGTCAACAATGCTCATCAAGGACAAAATAACATATATACAATACTACAAGAATATATGCCAACAGATCTAATTACTACAATCAGATCCTATACCATATCTTATCAAACTGCAACTTTAATAACTACCAAACTGCTTACCAAAATATCACAAAAAATATATAATCATATATAGAAACCATACATTACTAAATTAGCATAATGAAAAAAAAACAATAACATTACATCAAATAACAGATTTATAACTTATAAAAGATCCTATAACTACTTTAATTAACATTATAACTTATACTATATAGTCAGCCAACTGTATAGTCTGTATAATCAACTCTATACAGAAAATAATAACTGTCTACTACTAGAAAATACACTTTATAAATTTGACCTTTGGTCTGTACAATGGATACTATATAGCTACTCTATAAACAATATCTTATATTATCAAATCTAGATAAGTTTTAACCACTTTAGTAGGTTTAGATTGCAGATAAATTAGATAAAAATCTGTCTATAGTCTGAGTTTCAATTTGTAATATATTTGTAATTGGAATAAGTTTGTAATTTATATTCAAAAAAGTTCCTAGAGGCTTATTTAATAAATTAATAAAATATGAGCAAAATCTTACTTTAAAAAAAAAAAAAAAATTTTATTTTAAAAACTCTTTCTGCAAATTCATTGCACAAAAACTAACTAAAAAATTGTTTGTCTAAGAACACTTATAACTATTTATTTTATTAAGACAATCTGTTTTGATATCTTAAGTAAATTTGTTTAGTATAGCATTTTATATATATTCTGCAAATATTATATTTTTAGGTTTTGAACTTACTAAGAAAACTGTACTGACAGTCTTTGATCCCCAGTTTCAACAATTTAATCTTTTTGTAGTTTTTGTTTTTTCAACCTTTTTATACTCTTAATTAAAGTTATAGTATATATTTCCTAATTAAAACAACATAATATTGGCCAAACTACAACTAAATTTATCTTTTACTTTCTTGCAAACTTTTTTTTCTAACTTTTGTCCTTTCCTTATTATTTTTTTCTTTTACATAGATTTTATATAATTATTTGATTATTTCCCAATCTATAATTTATTAATTTAGGATGTGGTGACCT
The DNA here is from genome assembly GCA_910591915.1 of Cetraspora pellucida. Classification (NCBI taxonomy): domain Eukaryota; kingdom Fungi; phylum Glomeromycota; class Glomeromycetes; order Diversisporales; family Gigasporaceae; genus Cetraspora; species Cetraspora pellucida. Next base: position 39,511 of record CAJVQA010000191.1, read on the forward strand.
AGTGAAGTGATTAGGTTGTCAACCTTCCAAGTAGTAGGTTGGGTGTTCAAATCCTATCGATGGTGAAAATTTAGATAATCACCTATGTAATATTCATATTATGGCAACTGTTACTAACAATTGAGTTAGGATACCTGTAATAGTAGTTGCACCAGCATAACTGGCAGGTCATAGGGCATTTGTGCAATGTTGGAGTTACATAAAGGAATGCAAACTGACAAATCGGATGGTGCAAACACTAGATAAGTTCTTGTGGCCATGTAAATCTGTTAAAATTGGGTAACAAGAAGTCCATTTGAGAAGACCCAGGTAGAGAAGTAGCTGGATCTTCGACAGCCTTACTGTAAAGGCTAGCCTGGTGAAACAGATACCCAGGTCTAGTATCTGGTCCTAGTAGCCAGATGGGCAAGAACCTCCAGGTTGGAAGTCTCAGAAGTACTGCCAACCAGGCTGCTAAAATGAACTGGAGAAAAAGAATATCGGGCTGATCTGATATACCAATGAACTGGTTGTAGTTCTACACAGGCTATCTGAATTGGGAGTTTGGTAAAAGAGCAGAGGAAAAGACAAGGATATACTAAAGTACTGGGGTTATGCTGTGAAGTAGATGCTGAGGTCTAAGTGAACTCTATAAGGGCATAGTGATTTAATAGTTAGCCCTGATCACAAGTGTTGGTTCTGTTATAGCGATACCTAGGTCAGCTGTAAAAATAGGTATAGAAGGCTCTGAGAGGTTTACCTTAAGAATAAATTAGTTCTAAGGTTGAGAATGATGATCTGATACATCTGAGATAATCAGTAATGTTAATACAGATTACAGGTTCAGAGGGTTTAAAGTGA